>JACXGJ010000226.1:100756-152153 GCA_016801105.1 Esox niger | reverse complement strand
TTGTCCTCTCTCTGTAGAAATGTGAGCGGCTGACTCTGTTGTCCTCTCTCTGTAGAAATGTGAGCGGCTGACTCTGTTGTCCTCTCTCTGTAGAAATGTGAGCGGCTGACTCTGTTGTCCTCTCTCTGTAGAAATGTGAGCGGCTGACTCTTTTGATCTGTAGCAACATGTTAAGTGCTCCCTTTCATGAGCCGGTTAGTCCACTGGTGAGTCATACCTGTTTTATTATTAACCAGCTTGTTAGTATTCACAATACTTTGCCAAAACACAACTATCTGATGAAATACTTATATGATTGTTTTGAATCTTAGGCTCGCCACTACTATCAGATTATCAAAAGGCCAATGGACCTGTCTGTGATCAGGGCCAAACTCATTAAGAAGGGCACTCACCACTACTGTTCACCTGAGGAGTTTGTGGCAGATGTCTTTCTCATGTTCAAGAACTGTGCCAAGTTCAATTATGTAAGTGATGTAGATAAATATAAAGATGACATATGTTTTCAGAGTTATTTTTGCAAAGTAATTTTTTTATATTTTAAGTTATGTATTTTTACATTTTCAGATGTTCCAAAATGTAATTTTATGTACTGATCCAGGTAGCAATGGTAAATAAAGAGCTTTGTTTTCTGGTGTCTCCTCCAGCCGGACTCAGAGGTGGCCCAAGCGGGGCGCAGCCTGGAGACGTTCTTCTGCTCTAAACTCAAGGAGGTGTTCCCAGAAAGGGCCTTCCCCGCCCCCGAGGACGACTCTGACAGCGATGAGTACGACGAAGTGTACAGGGCAGCTGGGGGAGGCTTCCCCTGGCCAGAGAAGAGAGAACAGAGCCACAGGAAAAGAAAGAGGAGGCACTCTCTTAACTGGAGAAAGCATAACTTCTAATTGGGGGGTAGTGGGGCAGAGCCTGTGATTGGCTAATGTGAAGCACAGTAGGCAGTAGACCTGATATTGCACTGACTTTTCCATTCAAAAGAGTTTTGTATGGGATTGTATGTTAACATTTCCAAATTGATTTCCTCTTATGATGACCTGATAATTGTGTAAAATATTATTTCATAACAATTAAATATTACTGCATAACATTAACATCTTTATACTTATTATGCCTTTATAAGCTGCATTTATAGTATTTGTTTGTTGTTTCAGGTATATTTTTAGATTCTCCATGATATGTATAGAGAACATACTGACGAATTGGCAAATGTTACACATTTGAAGTGTTATACTCTACATTATTTTATTTTATATATCAATATTCTTACATTTTAGTGTTTAAAAGATTGCAGGCAATATTTCAGTCTTTAAATTAATATATATAAAATGTCTCTCCTAATTACACATTTGAAGTACAATACAGAATTTATGGCAATGGTTTGTGTGACTGACAGAGGGCGCCCTATCTTCAGAATCTAGTTGAACAGAAAAGGTTAAGTTCATATTGAACCGGGAGGGGGGAATTAAGATGAAGTTAAACAGGAAATAGTTGACATTGCCACAATAGTATTGCAAAGTGACACTTATGCTTTAGATTTGCATTTCTTAAATCTTAATGAAGTTATACTTCATTAGTACAAGGCCAGTATTATTCATGATTCTTTTCTCCTGCTTAATAGGAGTGGAATGTATTTTATTCAGTCTCAATAAAAAAAAGTTAGAGGATCTCATAATCTTACATTATTTCAACTTTTGGCCATTACTATGTCAAATGTAAGTGTTAATTTACTAAATGTATTATGGCTGCATTAAGTTAGAGTTGGCAGTGTTTTGTAGATGTTGCAGCAAAATAATTACGATAATGAAATGTTGGATCAAGCTATCTTTGCTGTTTGAATAAATAAACCAACTTCAAATGATTGTAGGTATATTATTTGAATTATTTTCTTCCATCTCCACAATAAGAGTAAAGCAACACAGACCCTCGTTCTGGTTGTTAGTTTCAATCAATGTCAAATTAAAAGAGAACAACTGCAGAAGTACTGTATATAAAAAGTACCTTTTAAGGGTTCCATTTCATTCCCCATTTCTATTTGGACTGATATTTTATGGGAGTTGAAAAAAACATTTTTACCCGACAAAGGCATGTTTCCTATGAACGTAATGTTCTTGTCAGTTACTGCCTGAAACCTATGTAATACATTTAAAGGTATGCAGAGTCGTTTCTGGAGTTGGCTGGGACGAGATAAGAAGAGATTGTAATAGTTGCAGACAATGCATCTTTTCCTTATGGCTGTTCTGTGGACCTGACTAGATGCAGGGTGCATTGCCTGATTTACTATAGACATGGAGCCTAAGAATCAGTCTGTAACAACTGCACTGGTTGTCTAAGGGACAATTAATTGACAGGGTTGGAAGTTTGTCAAAAGTATTGATTCATTTAGTTTAAAATAATTTCTTGAAATAATTCACAACTTCTTGTTTCTTCCTTTATTCACAACAGTAGCCCTATCTGACACAGACAACTTACGCATTTCGCCACATTTAATTGAGATGTGTTTAAGTTGCTATGTCATCTTAATCATGCAAACTTTCAAGGCCCTAATCCTCTGTAGGTCCAAGACTTTTCCTATCAAATTTAACTTTTTTTATTTAATGAATTAGAATATTATACATTTTCTGGAGCCTTTTAAATCATTCACTGATTTGATCTTATGCATGAGGGCAAATAATGATGTATGTTGAATCTTGGCTCCCTCCCACTGACTGACTAACCCTACTCATTTTCTCATTTGATTGTTGTCTAGAGTTCTGATCAAACACTCCTGTGGAGGTTTAATGCTTCCTGCACAAAAAGGTTTTCTCTTACCAGAGTGGGAAGCCCCGATTTAAATGTATATACTGGAGCGAGCCCCCTGCAGTGGAGATGAATGAACTGGAGGGTGGCCCCTGTACTGTAGATTAATAAACTGGAGGGAGGCCCCTGTACTGTAGATTAATAAACTGGAGTGAGGCCCTTGTACTGAAGATTTATAAACTGGTGGGAGGTCCTTGTACTGTAGATAAAACTGGAGGGAGGCCCCTGTACTGTAGATTAATAAACTGGAGTGAGGCCCTTGTACTGTAGATTTATAAACTGGAGGGAGGTCCTTGTACTGTAGATAAAACTGGTGGATGGCCCTTTTACTCAATATTAATAAACTAGAGGGCGGCCCCTGGACTATAGATTAATAAACTGGAGGGAGGCCCCTGTACTGTAGATTAATAAACTGGAGGGAGGCCCCTGTACTGTAGATTAATAAACTGAAGGGAGGCCCCTGTACTGTAGATTAATAAACTGGAGGGAGGCCCCTGTACTGTAGATAAATAAACTGAAGGGAGGCCCCTGTACTGTAGATAAATAAACTGAAGGGAGGCCCCTGTACTGTAGTTTAATAAACTGGAGGAATGGTGTTCATATTGTTGAACTGGGAACCTGGCTTAAAATAGCTGGCACATGCTCGGGGCATCTTTCACTTAAAGTGAGGCGCTGGATTATTTTATTAAAAGTGGAAAAACATTGAGTGGACATCTCTGCCCTGCTGATTGAATCCAGCCTTCTTCTTGGCCATTAATCAATGAAAAGTGGTGTAACCGCTGTTGCATTTCTATGTTCAGTATCTTTATGATCTAGATCGGAGTGCCTAATCCTGGTCATGCAGATCCTGTAGGTTTTCTCTGTAACCCTAGTTGTGACTAAGCTGGCTTAGCTTTTCATCCAGCTCGTTATTAGAATCAGGTGTGCAAAATTAGGGTTGGAGTAAAAACCTTCAGGATGGTAGCTCTCCAGGACCAGGAATGAGCACCCCTGATCTAGATGTTCTCTTTCTATGTTCTTTTATTCGTTTCACCTGTGTCTAGTTTAGTCTTCATCTATACCTCGGTATCCATTTTATGTCCCTATTTGAGTTTCTGCTGTCCTAGTGTTTGTTGTCATTGACGTATATTGTGTTTGGTGTGTCATAGTGTCATGTCAAGTTAAGGAATTAAAAACCTTTTCTTTATATATCTCTGCACCCGTCCTGCTACCTTACCTTAGGAGAACAGTTACAAGTGATGCTTGGCCCTACCAGTGCTTGTACTCAAGCGCCTGAGATGAGAGTAGGCTTTTGGACAGCTGAGACATTATATTCCACCATTTATCCTAACTCATATCACCTCCCAATGCAATCATGATGGCCAATCATATCCATTTTAATGTGGGGAGTCTGGAGAAGACTTGAGCAGAATTATAAACCATGAAAAAGTCACATGGAGCAACAACATTATAAGTTAAGAGTAACAAATAGTTTTTTTTCTGAAAGAAGTAAGCAAGATCCAAACCCCTGCTTTACAAGGGAGGGCATAATTTATGGTTTGGGGGCCAGATCAGGATATTGAAATTAAATGGGCCACATTTGTTTTGTAATTTGTTAATCATAAATTATTTTCAGGACAGAAAAGGACAGTAATTAAAACATGAATTCAGTAGGTCCATTATAATGTCTAAATAATTAAAATTCAGATGTACAAAAATGGCCTGATGAGTTAATAAAACTATTTTATTACCTACCGTGGGCCTGTTGAAATTGTCTCATGGGCTGTATTCATTTAGCCCTCGGGCCTTAGTTTGCCCACCCTGTTTTAGCATTACATGTGTATTTGAGACAGCAGCTTAGACCACTGACATATCTTAGGCCACCAGTTAATGTAAAGATTTTTTTCTTTTACACCATGAGATAAAATGATAGATACTGTCCTTAGCGTCATCAAAGACTCATCTCTTCAGCCTGGTCTATGATTAAGTGTAGTCTGGCCCAGGGGCGTGAATGTGACAAGAAAGGTCTGATACTGTCCACCCTTGCTGTCTTGCCAGGTGGGCTCTCATCGCCACTGGGATGCCATCCCTCCAATGCCATTCGGGGGCGGAGTCACTGGCTTGTTGTTGTCTCCCTGTTGCACACTTGGCAATACTGGGCCCTCATTCAGGATGGTTGCGGTTGGTGGGCTTCCCTTTGGTTGATGCTTGGCAATGTGGGTGGATTAATTTCCTGCCTGTTGGGCCCTGTCCGGGGCCTCCTCTGGATAGGGCCACAGTGTCACTGGACCCCCCGTGTCTCAGCCCCAACGTTTTACGCTGCTATATTATTGTGCTGGGGGTGTAGGGTCTTAATTTTCCCTGTTTTCTGTCGTTTTAAACTTAGGAGGACATGAGGTCTGGACCCACATCTAGGGAGTACCAGGCTTTACTCGTTTGCGGTCCCTGTCCAAAGTCCTCCTGGTTGTGTTGCAGATCAACGATACCTGACGATTTCAAGCTGCCACTCTGCTGATCCCCCCTGTTCTTGTCCCTCTGGTTTTGCCTCCAATCTGGACTAAGTTTAAATAGACTCCGGGCTTAGCCCACATACATTGAACTATAAAAATTTGGACTCTTAATATGTTCACCCGGCACAACCAGAAGAGGACTGGTCACCCCTTGGAGCCTGGTTCCTCTCTAAGTTTCTTCCTTAATTTGGCCCTCTTAGGGAGTTTTTCCTAGCCACTGAAGTTCATCACTATTGTTGTTTGCTCCTTGGGGTTTAAGGGCGGGTGTTTTGTGAAAGCACTTTGTGACAACTGCGGATGTAAAAAGGGCTTTATAAAATAAATTTGATTTGATTTTCTTTAAAAAAGTGTTGACTTTTAGCATGATCATGTGGGATTGAACATTTTGGCCCACAACCATTAATCTATCAGCCAATCAAAGCTGTGTGGGAAAAATTATATGTTTGTTTCCTGCAATTCCAAGGGCAAAGGGAAATATATTATTGATTTAAAATATTTTTATTTAATTAACATTCACAGTGATTAGCAATACCAAAAACTTGCATAGGAGCTTCAATGGATTTGAATGTCCAATGAATACACTTTGGTTGGAGTTCATCAATGTAGTTAAGCCAAAGAAAGGTTTTTCAAAGGTTTTGAAATCCCAAACCCCATAGTAATTTAATATGAAAACTATACATTATTTTCAACATTGCCTTAACTGAGACAGACTAACTAAGATCCATTGTTATCAAAGTACCTGTTTGTTTAGTGCATCAATGGTAAAAATTATCCCTCCAAGTGATTACAGTTCGGTCTTGATAAAAAGAACCATGCTGGGTTACTTTATGCCATCCTAATAGATGATACACTATTTCTTGAGACAGACATTTGCTCTCAGTAAGTCTTAATGGTCCATTACAACCTACTCCTACACAACCTACATCTGCATTCAAAAAAGCACCATATTCCTAACATAGCGCACACATTTTGACAAGAGCCATATGGACCACAGACAAAAGAAATGCACTATAAAGTAAAATAGGTAATCGGATGTGCGCTCCTCCAAACCCCTTTTGATTTATCTCTACATTGTCCGGTTGACTGGTGAATCATGTCAGTGTGTGGTCTGTGAGAATTCACTCAAGACCCGCAGTACTTGCCTGTCTGATGTCAGGCTGATGCTGGAGGAAGACGCTGCTCTCGGGAGGTTATACTAAAGACAGATGTGATGACATATATTCAAAAGATGGCTGTTTTATTTGATAGCTTAGGGGATACACAGACAACAACAATTGTCGTGAAAAAAATTATATTTAAACGACACTTACATCATACGTATGTAAGTGCCCTTTCAAAATATTAGCTAGCTTGCTTGTTCAGTTTGTTATACAGTATATATAGCTATTTTAATAAACTGAAGTTAGGATTAAATCAATCCTAACATTATCAAAAATGACAATTTCATTATTTTCATGCTGATACCAAGCAAAAGCTAATGTGAGCTATCCCACCTATAATGAAACAACATTCAACTATTTATGTTTTTATCCAACATATTATTTGACATATGAAATTGAGTTTTTGGTCAATGACCTAAACCAAACATTCCATAGCGAAAGTATTTTATGGGCCACATTTTTAATATGCTAAAACAAAAGCTAGCTAGCAAATCAAAATGAAACCCCGTTTGCCCTCAAAAGTCAGCCCTCACATCTCAAAAATGCCCATGAGCAATAGATTTGTGTTCCAGTAACCACCGAACGTAGCTGTTGGGAAAATGTCACTTGCTAGCTCGGAAGGTGACCCATTTATAAAAAAAATATATTATAACCAACATAAATCTTGCAACAAGTTCTGTTCATGTAAATAAAACTATTGTTGTGTAAAAACAATATTAGATTTATAGATTTCCATCAGAAGCCTTTTTGGGAACGTTCAAGTCAACATACCGTAAACTTGGTTTGACAAGTGGTCCTGAGAGCCTTGTAGCCTTGTACCGTAATGGCCTTTCGGGTGATATACAGTATGTCAAACTTATACAGTACAATACAACTTAAACACATGTGTATGAAGTTATACAATACAAAAATGTATTCAACAAATATAAACATATGCAATTTAGCAAACTTTGAAAGCACAAACAAGAAGTATTGCTGATAATCATCTGAAAGACAATAACAAGACAACTGTTTTTGCTTTTAATTACTGTCAATGAGGCACCGAATTCCACTCATATCCAGAAAAGAGGTTGGATAAACTTGTTGTGTTCTGTTTTTATGCCATCCACCACTGGATGGGTTTCCCAGCTGTTCTGATCTGTGTAGTTAGATGTATTTTACCTGATTCAAAGTCAAATGAAGGTAGTAGCATTACATCATCACATCTTCCAGTCAAGCTGCTTATTGTCTCTATCACACCATCAAGTGCTCGCTTGATTGATTGTTCCATCATCATCATAATGATTTTACTGTCCGCATTGAACTTGTCCATTGGTCCTTCCTTCTGTACAGTGTTCAGTCTTTTCTCGTGCTGTGCACCCCCTTCAGTGAAACGTATTGATTTAACTGTAAAACATCAGTTCAGTTGGACTCATGGAACAATCAGGCCATGTTGCATATTTTTGGGCCTGCATGGGCATGTTTCAAGCCTTTTATTCTCCTGGTCTGCGACCTTTCAGTCAACAGACGTAAAATGAAATTGAACTGGATAATAATGGGACACCCCTGTGAACTTTAGTGAACAATGGGGGAAAAAAGCAAGCGGGGGATGAACAAAAATCAAAGGACTTTTTGACTAGTGAAACAGTCCATGAAATTGAAGTTTGGAGAATTGACTGAGTTTCTCTGTTCTTATTGAACTGTAGAGAGAAAAAAAAGGAAAATAGATTTTCTGTACCTCCCTCTCAAAGGTACTGAAGCCTGCAATCAAACCAAGCCTCATACCACGGACATACTGTGTATTGGCTTTTAATGCTGTGCAGGTGTAGCTTATACATCAGCCATTGTTATAACACATTGAATGCAATTATATTAATTTTTCCATATGTCAGGAAGAAATGTTTGCCTTTTATATCTGTGTGAAAAAATAAACAGGGCCAATTTGACAATGATCACTATATGTTGTTCTCAACTGGTGGATCAAGAAAAGGTTGTTTTCAATGGGTCTTGATTAAAAGATTAAATATGATTATTTAAAAGTAATTTGTATACTTTTTGTTAATCAGTGTAGGCTATTTTAAATCTATGTAGTTCTATTAACGGCATATTGTATTTAATTTAAATTTGAGCTTGATGCACAAAATATGTAATTAGAATTGTAAAATGTTACATGGCATAGAAAGTTAATTTTGGTAACACAACTTACAATTGATAGAGCTCTCGAAGGGTTTCATCTCCTTGGACGTTTGCACATTTTATATATATTTTTTTACATAAAAACATCTAACGTTTTCACACTATTAGTAGGAATTACGTTATTTGCAGTTATGAAATTATTAGCTTCTAAAACTCAACATTTGAATACTGAATATCCACTTACTCCAAATCATTGCACTTACACTTTTTAGCACTTACATTAACATCACAACGTCTTCCAAATTGCACAGAGATGTAAAAAACCATCCATTAGGTTATCCATCGGGTAATGATATACGGTGATGTCATCTACATTAATGCAGCTGCCAATACACTGACAACATTAGATACAGCTAATCATAGTGCAATTTATTACAGGCCACACATCATTACAAGTTTGGTGATCGCAAAGATATCCACTGAGTTAGGCATATTGTGTGCATTTTAATATGCATACATGCTTCTGTATTGGATTGTTTATATTGTATTTCTGTATATTGTGTGCACAGTGATGATCTGGAAATGAAAGTAATTTGTGAAATGTGAAAAATATATTGAACATCATACATTGGACATGTGTAGGCATTCAGTGCAGTGCAGTTGGAGCTTAGGCATTTTGGTAACTGGGAGATAATTAGCTGACATATGTATCGAGAGGCCAAATACAAACCTACATACTGTAGGAACATTGACTGTAAAGGAACCATGCAACAAGCATCATACTTTGGTCCTTTTAGATATGTGAATTGTAATTTATGTAATATATTTGTGTAATATATCAAAGGTTTCTACCATAATCTCGTGAAGAAACGTCTGGAAAACACATTTCTCCCGGTAGCTACAATTTAACTGGAATATCGAGAGACATTTAAAAGGAATTCAACATTAGCATGACCTCTGTGCAACCCAATTTGGCACTCTCCTCATTGGATGAGAGGAGACAAGAAACAATGTTTTCCTTTTTTCCACAGGCAGATCTGAAGTAGCAGAGCAGTCCATAGAAGCACAGTACTTTACCTGATACTGCCTAGTGCACATGACACCAATACAAACGGGACAAAGAAATATAGATTATATAAATAAAAAGGAGTGAAAAAGAGTTAGAGAGCTCTAGTCTGCAGATATGAATGACATCAAGCTGGCTTTGCTGGGCAGTGAGGGAGCAGGGAAATCAGGTAAGTCTGTGGGAGTAACTTATAAGAAAGATTAAGTATTGCTTTCTTACATTAATAGTTTAATTGCATATTTCATATCTTTGCATGCAAATTGTTAGAAAACAATTCTGTGACTGGGGGAAATTATAACCTAAACAGAAAGTGATCATTAATCTCAGCATGTGCCCTGTTTGCAATGTTTTTAGATTATAATTTATAATTAATAAGAGGCATGTGGTTGCTAGAGTTACTTAAGGAATTGGAGAGAGGAAATTAAGATGGATGGTTGTAATCTGCATCTAATTGATGAGGAATAATATTTCTTGTAAAGCATGGGGAAGCATGGTCCCTCAGGCTAACTAGAAACATTTTCAACCAAACAATTATACCATAGTAGAAACTAATAATAATAGGAGCCGAAAACCCTACGCAGTGTTTAATCCATGGAGGAAAATGTGGGGTTGAAGTGTATGATTTGAAACATATGACAGATAACATGACAGAATAGCTCAGTTCTAGCCTTCCAAACATCTGTGTATTCAGGGGAAATACACAGACAGGACCAGGCATATATTATCAGCTGCGAGAAACTCACGTTAGGGTAGAAAATAAATACATATATATAATGTACCGTCAGTCCACTAAGGGGGTGTTTGTGAAAGGAAACTCAATATCTTGCTTCAGTAATTAAGAGCCTCTTGGTAAAATATATTTGGGTCAGACCTGTGTTCCTGGTCAGAAAGAAGCATGTGGTAACAATATTTTAGGTTTTTAACAATAAAACCAAAGTTTAATTAAGCCTAAATTCCACAGTTGTTTATATCTTTAGTTCCTGTATATTAATGAACCTGTCTCATGCATGTTATCCCTCAATAGCTGTTCTGGTAAGGTTCCTGACAAAACGCTTCATTGGAGAGTATGCTTCCAACGCCAGTGAGTATATCTCTTTCTTACCCATATTTATTGTAGTGCAGGAAAGTTTTTATAATGTCATACATGTTCTCAGGACATAAAAATGCACACATTCTCAGTTGCAGTACTGTTTTTGGAACACAATGTTTTATTGCCTTATTAGTCCCAGTATCAGGTATTAATGTACATAGTATAATGATCTACCAGGAAGGTCATTATCTTTCATAAAGGAAAATACTGCATTTGTTTGACCATTACATATTTCACATATATTACATGTTAGAAAACAATGTTTCGGTTTAATTGAATATGGTTACCACATGCTTTAATGGGTAACTTCACTTCTGCAACAAGTCACTGGCAAGTTCTAATTTGTCACTGCTTGTCTATCCCAGGGGTGCCTAAACATGTCATCTTCTCCAAGATCCTGAATTTCCCTTTTTTTTTTATTGAAAATGAGAAAGTTGGTGGACATGGCAATGGGCTAGCATCTGTTTGCCCTAGCCAAATTTCTAACACACTTGAAATTTACTGTGCTAATGCAATATAGTTATCCTCAAAAATTATAACAAAATCGCTGGAATTGATCGTATGTTTGAGTTTTATGAAAATAGTTCAAAAACTAAATCTTCTTCCAGTGTGCAAGACAACGGTTATTCAAAACCTGCTCTTGATTTCAGACCTTTCCCTTAAATAAATTCATCTCAGTCTACATCATCAGAACAGTCATAGACGTTTAATTATTACAGTAATCGTTCTTCCCTATATTAAATAAGCTGACATTGAGCAGACTTGTAAAGTAGACAGCTGTAGCCTACATAACAATATACATCAAATGTATCCACTTACCTATATAGTATCTTTGGTAGAAAAGCTAGCACATGTTTCCCGTTATGATAAGTATGCTTTGAACTTGTTTGTTGCAGATTCCTTATATCGTAAAAGGCTCTCCATCGAAGGAAGATTGTTAAACTTGGAAGTCTTTGATCCGTGTTCACAGGTAAACCATCTGTGCTCTGCCTATATTCATATTTTAGTTGATACCTCACAATACCATGGGAAAGCAACTGTCGAGGGCCTGTTAAACATGGTCCATGTGCCAAAACCAGTCTTCCAGTGTCTTTTGGCCCATAAATGTTTTATCCACAAGTAAATACATTCATCCAAATTTCTGCTTTTTTGTTATAAAAGCAAAATCGCTAAGAATTCAACCACAAGGAATTCAATAAAACATGGGAAATCTATTTCCAACTGATCCTATGAACAAAATAATGTTATGTAATCATGTCCCATTTTAATTAAGGTAGAGTGGATTGTTACATTCAAACACAATTTCTCTTTGGGCTTAGTTCAGGTAAATGTTTGGTGTACAAATTATTTTGAATGATATGCAGGATGTGCATTGCCTTCAACTTTACCTAAAGAGATTGAAATAATATTAAACACTGGAAAATAATTATACAGTTTGAACGACGGCATGAAATGCCAGCCTGTTAGAAGCGGTGGAATTTGAAACCACCAGGCAACACCTCTAAAAATACTTTTGAATGTCTCTACCAAAAAGGAACATTGAGGAACTCCAATTAGGTTCCTCAGTTAAACAGTTTTTGTGGAGTTCATGTTTGAAATATTGCTTTGAGTATTGTTGATACTCCTTATTTTGACAATCTTTTACTGAAAACAAACAAAGTTACTTCATTACTTCCCAGAGTACCTTATTACTCAAACAATAATTTGATAATGAGATAAATTGGCCTATAAACAAACATTTGTTTACCCCTTTGGGTTTTTTGGGGGCCTGTGGTTCACACCCCTTTTCCCTACCCTGTCAGAGTGGAGAGAGCAGATGTATACTGGAGGAACCGATGGAATGGGCAGATGGATTCATTGTAGTATACAACATCAGCGACCGAATGTCCTTCCTCAACGCCCAAAACATCCTGTGTCAGATTAAAGAGACCCGCGGGGAAAGCTGCAAGGGGTGAGTGACTGTGACCTCTGAACAGAGGCCTGATGCTAATCAGAAGAAAGAGATTGAATGTTGATAAATGAATGTCCAATTCCTAGACTGACATTTAAACTCAGCATGAGGATCAGCGTGGCACACAACACTTAGATTCCAACATGACTTCATTAGGCTATATTAACATTGTGTCACTGAAGAGAAAAATAGAAGAAAGAGTAGATACAAAAGGCTCTGAATTAAGAGCTAAAAAGCTCTAAAAGCTCAAATATTTAGATCATTAGAACTAAATAGCATTATTACACCCAATGAGGAACACCCAATACACAAATTAGACCAGACCACCCAAGTCAGATTAGACTGATGAATCACAAATGTTAAATACGTGGAAGTTTGCATTCATTTTGAAGAATTCAAAAAGCTAAATGCATGACCCTCTTGTGTTTGTTGGAGACAGGGACCTAGACAAGATGGACATCCCAATCTGCCTGGTGGGCAACAAGCAGGACCTTTGCCACGCCCGTCAGGTGTGTGAGGAGGAGGGACACGTCCTGGCACAGGAGCACAGATGCCACTTCCAGGAGGTGTCTGCTGCAGAGGACTACCTGGATATATTCAACCTCTTTACCAAGCTCATCCGCCATGTAATGGAGCACCTGAAGTACCGTGCAGAGCGCCGCCGCTACAATGGCTCCAAGTCCATGGCAAAGCTCATTAACAATGTTTTTGGGAAAAGGAGGAAGTCTGTTTGAATGTCAGGTTGTAACAATAATGAGGACTTTGGCTGAGTGGAACACATGGTTTTATAAAGATGGTAACAGGGACAGCTCTTGTAAATGTTAATGGCATACTTCATAGTTTGAAGTTAGTATATAGCCAGCACTTCAAATTGATCCGAAGTTAAAGGACAGGGTAAAGTTTGTCATTGGATAAAATAAACATTCTTTTCCTCAAGAGATCTCGTCGCCATTCCTAGTTTCCTCCAGTATATCCTTTAATAGACCATTCCTTTGCAGGTGATGATGATCAGTGTCAACAAATCCAGATGAAGGCATTGTAATGGTTCAGCTGGAATGGAAACAAATGCAACAGAAACTGCTGGAAATTATTTCCATAAACTCAAAGTTGTCTTTTTGCCCTTTTCATGGAAATATGTCTTGATTGAAATCCATGTTAGTGCATGGAAGCCCAGAAAAACAGACTGTTGTACATTCCAAGCTATTTGTAGAGGCGTCTATGTTCACTGTTCAAATGGTAATGGTATGTTTATTTTGAAAGGGCCTCTTTAAAATCACCTGAGGTCCAAGTCAATAATTTTCTATTAAATTCTGATTAAAATAAAATTAACATACAATTATTTTAAGACACATTTTTCATAGATCATTTAACAAATTGATATACAGTTATAGGATATTTGGAGCTTCTCCACGAAAGATAATCGAGAACGATTTTAGGTTTTAGGAAAGTGCCTTTAGGGAAATTGTGCATTAAAGTGGATTCCTAAAAATGTACCAAGTTCTCCAAAAAATGTGAAATGTTGCATGTTGCATTTTGAATATTTACTGGTGAACTTTGCATGTGTTGAAGATATGGCTTTGAAGATGACTACATTGAAAAGCTAGGATTCAAAGTCAAGAAGTTTCCTGGATTACTCAGGCCGTGCTACCATCCATTTCTGTGTTCAAAAATGTAAATGGCTTTTCTAACTCTAAAATTCTTTTACATACAAATATCTTCATGTAAAACACATTTTGTTGAATTATTTTTAGTTTTTCTGGTATGGGTCGCCAGTGAAGGTTTTCGAATTAAATGAAAATTAATAAATCAGAAATACAATTGTTATCTTCCATTGGCCTCTATCACAGAACTGATGACAGATATAAATTCAATATCTTAATTCAATCAACAAGTCATACAGCCAACAATTATAGTTGGTTATCAGTTTTCTTTGGTCATCTGTTTATTACTTTGTTCTTCTTCTGTGCTTACATTACTGTAGGCATAAAAACTCACTCGTGTTGAGTTGCCTCACTAACTTGTTCTTACGGAATAGGACTTAAAATAAATATCTATAAAATGTTCTGCTGTGGTGGTTTAAAAAGCCTGTTTCTCATTTTGAGATGTGACAATAGGTGAAATTGCGTGAAATATATTGTTGAAAAGTGCTTTAAATAAGAATCTAGTGTAAAATACAATAAGCTAAACAATCATTGCTTAGAAGTTTCATTACAGCTTTTGTATCTATTAAAATGATAATGTCTATATAACCAAGTTCAGATGTACAAGGCTGCTATGCTTGGATTTCAGGGTACTGTTAGCATGCAATCAGTTATGTCATCTATTGATCTTTTCAAAGCTTAGAAATAGTTAATTTTAGTTGGTAATGTCTTTTATGTAGGTGTTTTCTTTTGCTCTGATCTTAACGAGGAATTCATTTTTCATTCACAAGCATTTTACACTCAAATCTATAATATACAATACTTCTACCATACTGTTCATACTCTTCTTCCTACTTATTCTAATATTGCTGCTAGGATGCATTGTTACGTATATTACTCTCGTACTTTCCATATCTATAATATTCAATACCACTACTAATATTGCAGCTATCAACAGCACTCTTTTGGAACTGCTACTAGTGTACAGTGTTATGTATATTATAGCTTACATTTATTTTGATATATTTTTGCTGTATATAAATTGTTCTTCTTAATTCTCACTACATAGTATTAGTGTGCTATGCCCCCATTCATGAGCTTATTACACTCATATATATATATATATCATATTCTATAATACTCAATATTTCTACAAAATTACATTGTTATGTATATTATTGCCATACTTGCCATATCTGTAATGTTCACTACTTCTACCCAGATTGCTGGTTGTTCACAGTACTTTTTTTAAACTGTTGCTAATGTACAGTGTTAGTAAGACTAAATATTTTCTGCTTATATTTTTGCTTATATATTTTTCTTCATAATTCTCAAAGCGTAGGTGTCGGGTGCCAAGTCACAATAATTTCTTTGTGCAAGATAACGCTGTGTTGTTTGGTACATTTGACAAAAATCTTGAAACTTGAATTCTTCATATTCTCCCTGTTACATTTGATAATATTCATACAAATGTTGTAATATGTTGATAGACAATAAGAAAATAAGCAAAATATACTTTACCAATATAGATTTTCAGACATGCAGTCATAATTTATGTTTACAACGAACAGTACAAGAACTGGTAAAACCAAGCAATGAATAAAATAGTTAATGCCAGTAATGTTTATATAACTTTTCTCCACTAGGTGGAAACCAATCACCATGTTGCGACCGAGTGAAATTGCAGCCATCGGAACTGTAAACTGTCCATGTTAGATTAGCCGCAAAACAAAGCGTATCTTCCAAATATCATAATTGTGTTAAACGAAATAAACGTAGCCTAATATTCGAAACATTTAAACATAAGGCAAATACTCCTCCCTTCAGCAAATCATTCAAATAGAATTACGTTCATTAGAGAAAAGGACGCCTTATTTTCATAACGCTTTTTTGTCCCTGTTTTGTTCCCATAGTACACCAGCTTGTAGGCTGTCGCATCTCAAGATAAGTTTGAGAAAGTGGTTCGTGGAGCACCTCATGATTCCCGGTTGTTTGACACTGTAACGTTGGATGGCAAAGAAGGCATCTACAGCGATGTTCCCAACAACAGTTTGAAAAGAAGGTAAATGCATGTTTAGAGGAGAATCCAATTTCTATTAACTTTACAATGACAGTCAGCTAGCGTAAGCCTTCTCACTGTTGTCATAGCAACACACGCTAATGCCGCATACAGAACAAGCAATACTAGGTTGTCTGTTCTTAAGAAAGCAGGTGAGCAGTTTGTTTATTTACTTTAGGTAGCTCGCTAGAATCAGCTTTGAACCTTTTTCGAATGGCTAATAACTGTAGTTAGTTACCATTACAAGTTGCAGGATAAGGCATATCTTTATAAATATCATACTTCAACACATTATCTCAGGCAAAATGTATTCCGTCAATGAAGGCATGTCTATAACCTTTATGGACTTTATTTGCCACTGTGCTTAACATCCGGAGATTGTCTTTCGCCATCAATAAGCTTGTTAAAAATTGGTGACCCCAGGTAGTGTCCTAAAAAATCGTATAGAATGGGTTCAGTGCTGCCTCCATGATCTGGAAAGAAATCAAATCATTTCATGTCATTTGAGTGGGACTACCAGGAGGAAACCAGATTTTTGAAAATGTTATTGATAGATACATTCAGTTGTAGCCTAAATGGTGGTTCATGTCCACTGAGATTATACAAATGTTTTCAGTGACAGTAAACGGATTGCTCAGCCCAGAAACCTTTGAGTGAATTTATGTCTCTGGCTACAGTACTAGTCAAAAGTTTGGACACACCGACTCATTCAAGACTATATGTCTTTTTGAACCTTTTTCCACATTGTTGAATAATAGTGAAGATATCCAAAACTATGTAATAAAACAAATGTAATTATGTAGTAACCAAAAGTGTAACATAAAAAATATACATCTATTATTCAAAGTAGCTGTCCTTGGCCTCGATTACAGCTTTCCACACTCTTGGCATTCTGCAAGCTATCTTCATGTAGTCACCTCAAATGCTTTTCCAACAGTCTTCAAGTAGTTCTCACATATACTGAGCACTTGTTGGCTGCTTTTCCTTCATATTGCAGTCTATCTGAATTTGGGTGAGGTTGGGAGATTGTGGAGGCCAGATCATCTGATGCAGCAGTATCACTCTTTCTTGGTCAAATAGCCCTTACCAAGCCAAGAGGATTTGACTGAATGTCCAGTTTGAAGTGTCACAAAATGTTTTTACAAAACACCCGGCCTTAAACCCCAAGGAGCAAAAAAGAGTAGTATTGAACTTCAGTGGCTAGGAAAAACTCCCTAAGAAGGCCGAAATTTAGGAACAAACCTAGACAGGAACCAGGCTCATAGGGGTGACAAGGCCTCTTCTGGCTGTGCCGGGTGAACATATTAAGAGTCCAAATTGTATTAGTTAATCGATGGATGTGGGCTGAGCCCAGAGTCTATTTAAATCTAGTCCAGATCGGCGGCGTGACCAGATGGACAAGGACAGGGACAGACGAGAGGAGGGGGGGGTCAGCAGAGTGACAGCTGAAATCGTCAGGTATCGTCTTGATCTGCAACACAACCAGGAGGACTTTGGGTAGGGACAGCAACGAGTCAAGCCTGGTACTCTGCAGGTGTGGGCCAAGACCTCATGTCCTCCTATGTTTAAAACGGCAATATTTTTATTATTATTATAGATGTCCTTAAGTAGTGATTTAATTTGCAGCTGTATGACCATGAAATCTCCTCCAAACTGGTGATGTTAAGATGTGTCTGTTACTTGAACCCCGTGATGCATATATTTAGGCTGCAATCTGAGGTGCAATAAATTGCAGATCTCTGTAGCTGGTAACTCTAATGAACTTATCCACTGCAGCAGAGTAAACTCTGGGTCTTCCTTTCTAGTGGCAGTCCTCATGAGAGCCAGTTTCCTCATAGTGCTTGATTTTTGGAACTGCACTTGAAGAAACTATGAAATGTTCCCACATTGACTGACCTTCATGTCTTATTGTAATGATGAACTGTTGTTTCTCTTTGCTTATATGACCTGTTCTTTCCATTATATGTACTAATACTGTACAGACATAATGGTCTTCTGTATACCCAACACTACCCTGTCATTTCACAACAGATTGGCTCAGGGTCATTTAGAAGGAAAATATTCCACAAATTAGCTTTGAACAAGGCACACCGTTAAGTGAAATACATTCCAGGTGAGAGAAGGAATCCCTTGAATTAGGTGTCCAAAATCTTGATCTGGTACTGTACATTATGCTGCACAATTAAAGCTCTCAAAAGTAAATATTCGATCACTAATAAAGAGACAATACCTTAGTTATGAACTGAGTTAAATTGTGTTTTCACACTACGTTAGATTTATTCAGAAGAACAAGACTTGTTCCCAGATTTGCATGGGATATATAAAAATCTTTATAGTGACAATGGTCACACGTTGGTATCTTTTGTAATCTGGAACCCTTTTTCCCGACTGATACACCTTAAAGTTAATGAGGTCTAAAGACAATGCCATGGTAAATATGTATTGGATTGGAATGAGTGGTCATGACATAGAAAGTCTGTTCCGAAAGTCTTTCAAGCTCCATGCATATACAGAATCAGAAAAACATTTTGTTGGGATGCAACTAAAAATATCTGAGAATCGAAAATTTGATTGACTTATTGTATACATTTTAGTTGAATTATATTTTTGTCATGGCAAATGTCGTCTTTATTGTCAATATTCCAAGAAACGGGACTTCATGTCTAACTGTTTAGCTAGCTTACATACCTATAGCCTACTATCTATTTCATTTTATGGAGGTTGTTAGCTGAGCCATAACCCAAGAATCTTTGCACAAATAACAGGAATTTTTTCCACAGATTTTGTTCTGAGCTCACTATCCTTCAATTGAAATGGTAATTAGCCAGGTCTGCAAATGTTTATAATTCCAAAATAGCTAGTTACTCACCAAGATGGAGAACTGAAACTCCAATCAGTGCACTTCAGCTCAGAGCACATTGAACTTTGAAACATCACTTAGCATTAAAACAACTATTACTATGCAGGTTCTATGCCATATAATTATATTAGCTGGAACAGGTCATATTAAGTTAATTGCTACTTGTATGAGGCTTAAATAATTGTGTTTTAAGCAGCTTTTGTTCTTGTTTTATGGTTTCCTCCTGGCACATCAATAGGCTTTGCCCGTAACTCAAAGATTCACTACAGAGGATATGCAGTCCATATTGTTTTGAAATAGGAGGCTGGAGTGCCAAAACAATTAGAATTTTGATTATTTTTCAAATCAGGGACAAATTCAGACCTGAGCAATTATCTAACAGGTAGGCTTTAAATAAATGGACAGTGATGTTTCAGTCCACCAGGACCATAGTTGACTAGCTTTGATACTGGGAATCTTAAGATATGTATTTTAACAAGATACTCACTCCTTGCTGGTGACAAAGAGACCCACATCATGATGCTACCACCACCTACTTCACTGTAGGGATGGTATGACTTAATGCATTGGTATTATTCAAAAACCACAAATCCTTTCTCAAATCACAGCTTGTTCAGTCTCAGGCTTTCTGAGAAACTCCAGATGGCACTTTTTGAGTAACAGATTCTTTCTTACAGGCCGCAGTTATGCAGAGGTCTGCATGTACATATTGTTGGCTGTTGCACCATTTGTACCCTCACAGCCACTGAAAACTGGAGCTCCTTCAAAGTGATTGTGGGCTTTTCTGTGGCTTCTTTCGCAAGTCTTTTGTTAAACGGCTGTGTGTATTGGCAGTGCCTGTATGTTGGGAAGGTTCCACTTCCTGTGCTGACTGAGATATCCAAACACTTGGACATTACGTCGTGCACTTTTCCTAATCTATGCATTTTCATTACCAATTTCTAATTTCTCTAATTTCAGTAGAATGAAAAGTATTTTCAGCCTGGATTAAAAAATGGACACGTTTGGTGAACGTTAATAGTTCACAGGGGGAGGCGTCAGTTGTTTTTTAGTAATAAATGAAAAAAATATCCGTACAGCACCAAACATAATAAGTGGATTAGTGAGTGTCCACTGCACATTGGCTGGCATGGAAACCGTTCATTACTATGTGCAAAGCGTAGTCCATGTACGCAAACATTTTTACAGCTATCATTTTTCTTGCTAGTATACATCTGAAGCTTTCCTTGATTAGCTTTACCATTGTATCTAGACATATGCAAACCATAGCAGAGAATATGATGATTTGGTACCTGATTGACAAGAAAGTATTTTTTTTATTGGAAAAAAATTCCACTCTCTGATTTTGAGTATAATATCATGCTAATAAAAGAGAAAATATTTCAACAGGAGGCCAATAGGAGGGCAATGTATTTATAACTGGGTTTTGCCTTGCAGTATTTGTACATGTGGAAAATAGTAAAACTAAAGAAATTCCCTTGGATGAGTAGGTGTCCAAACTTTTGACTTTTATTGTCAGGCCTTCACTTTTGCCACTTTTTGTATTATAGATTTAATTTATAATTGTTTACACACGTTTTGTTTTGCCATCAATCTACACCTGATAACCCACAACAACAAAGCGAAAAACATGTTACAAGTGTATGCAAAAAAAAATATCAGTATCCAGACTTTATTTAGTACTTTGTAGAAGCGTCTTTGTTAAGTCTTGGTTCTGCATCTACCAGCTTTTCACACCCAGATTTGGACAGTTTATCCCATTCTTTGGAGATCATTTCATGCTCAGTCACATTGGATGGTGAGAATTGGTGAACTGCAATATTCAGATATCCCTACAGAAATTCAATGAAGCCACTCCAGTTTTGTCTTGGCTGCTTTCTTTGGGTTTCGTCATGGTGAAAGATGAATCTTCATCCCATTCTGAGCTTCTACGTGGTCTGGATAAGGTTTTCTACAAGGAACTTTCTGTATTTCACTCTGTTCATACTTCTCTAATTCTAAGCAGGCCTCCCAGGCCCTGCCCTGAGAAGCATTCCTATAGCATGATGCTCTCACCATCATGCATCATTGCAGGGATGGTATTAGCCAGTTATAACCCTTGGTAGTAAGACCTAATAGTTTGAATTTGTTCTTAACTGAACAAAGAATCGTTTTGTCATGCTCTCAAAAGTTCTTATGTTGGCATATCATATGCTTTTTACTCAGGTGTGGCTTCTGTCTTTCCAATCCACCATAAAGTCCTGATTGCTGTAGCTCTGCAGTGATGGCTGTCCTTCCGGCAGGTTCTAACATCTCTGAAGAGAAACTGTAAAGCTCGGTTTGAATAACTATTGGGTTCTCTCACCTCCTGTCCTTCTTGGGGTCTTCTTGCCCAATTTGGCCTGATGGCCAGCTCTACTAGAGTCTTCCAAAATATCTTCCATTTAAAAATGCCACCCACTGTGCTCCTGGACACTTACGATGCTTTATCATTTTATAACATTCCCCAGATCTTCCACAATCCTCAGAGTTCTATGGAGAGTTACTTGGTCTTGGACCTTATGTTGCAGATATGTGCTTTTCTGAATCATATACAATCAATTGAATTTGCCACATGTGGACTCCGATGAAGTTCTAGAAACATGTCAAGGATGAGTAAAGGACACATGATGCATCTGGGCTGAGTTTCATGGCACAGGGTCTGAACAGTTTCGTACCTGAGATATTTAAATTTTAAATTTTCAATAACTTGACACATTTCTAAAAAGGTGTTTTCACTTTGCCATCATATGATAACAAAAACATATTGTGTCTTTAAAACAAGTCAATATTTTGTGGTCTTCCTAACATGCTCGATTGAAGCAAAATTGCTATATAATATTTTTCAAGAACTAATTTCTTTCAAAGGATTTGACACAACATTTCTTTTGTCTTTTGACCATGGCTGATATGTCTTAATCATTAATGTGTTTAGGGTCATTATAATGTTGAAAGATTATGTTTTTGCTAATCAAAGCCATTTTGCAACTGGTATCCCCAACCTTAACCACTTTCCTAACATAGCCTTTACCTAATACTAACCTTACTCTTATCCTAACCTTTTTACATTTTAATTGAGAACTTCTGAGTTGGGTTTTAAGTTCCTCCATCTCCATTTGAGACAACCGATTACATTGCTTCTTGGCATATCTGCCACCAAGACTTTTTTGACTAAGTAAAACTCTTGTTGCTGTGAAGGTGCAGCTTAATTTTAGGTTATTCTTTTCAGGTTTACTATGGTTTAGATTCCCTTGTCTTAGGATAGTGATATTCATAGATTATTCAATGTTGTGATTAGAGATGCAATGGTAACCCTTTGTCATTGTTGATACCAATATTTGTACTTTGAGTATCTGCTGATACTGAGTACTGATTCAGTACTGCCATTTTATTTTGCTCACCGGTGCTGTGATTGTAAAAACTCTTGTACACAACAAAATGCTGTTTCATACAATTTATTAATAACAACTGTCCCATTATTACCCTGACATTTAAAGTGGATCTTAGGCCTCCACTATTTTAACAACATCAAATACATTCCATGGACACTCCATGGTAGAGTAAGGCGTTTCTGTCAATACCTTGGTGTTATTCTCGGCTTTGAATTTATTTGTAGTTTGTTGCTGGTGGACCAAAGAATGGTCAAGTTAATTTGAGTTATTGGTAGATTAATCAGTATAAATTGATCAGAGATATTGGCAAAATATTATGTATATGTGCTAAAATGAAATGTTTTGTACATTCAATATGTGGACATGGGTGGCTTCATCACTCACCCGATCTGAATCCAACTGACCATGCCTTTTACATGCCAAAGACAAGGAAGGCCCTGAAACTTGTAGAAATGAAAATGACTACGTTTCTGTCTGTGCATCACCAGGAACGATGGCCAACATCTGATGATTTTTGCGGGTTGCAAACTTTGTGCCCACAATTATTGTGTGCAAAGATTTTACATGAAAGTACTAATGATGACTTGTTCAATATATTCTTATCATTCCAAATACTTTTTGTACCCTAAAATAGGGGACAATGTAAAAATATGTTCTGTAATTTTTAAAAGGTTGATCCGATACGGATGAAAATGCACTCAAATTAAAGCTGACAGTCTGCACTTTAACCCAGTAGTCATTATATCATTTGAAATCCAAAGTACGGGAATTCAGAGCCAAAAATACAAAAGATTTGTCACTCTCCAAATCCTTTCAGAGACAAAAGTATTTAATGGAGGGCCCAGTAAGTGGCTGGCTTTTAGAGCACTAGATACTTATGACTGCAGATGGGAAGATTTAAAGGCATTTTCCTTTTTTATGTCCATCAATTGAAGCTATTGCTTGATTCAGAACTATGGATATACATTTTTGGCAGTTATTGGATGTCAGAATGTTCAGCTTTCCAAACAGGTTCTTTCAGTTCTGAATTATTTGCTCATGTCATCACAGTTCTTAGCAAAACACCAAACTCTGCACAGGTGCATTAATGCAGAAGGCATGGGTTTTTAAGGGAAGTAAATCAAGGAGAGCTTGGGGGCTAGACATGATTAAAAAAAATGGTTAACCTTAAAAGCAAATGGTGACAGTCTTGTGGCATGAACAAAGAAAGAGATGTTTTCTTATTAAACAGTTAAACTGAATAATTCTCTTTGTATGTAATTCATCCCTAAACTGTAAGAACTAGACCTCCTCAGTATTTTCATTCCAGACATGCAGTGCCTTCCCTCATCAGGTAATGTATTTCAATGCTTCATTAGTACTGTGAAGTTTATCATTTGTCATCTAAGCTGGCTGTCAATAAATAATTAAGTTGCAGATGAGAATAATTAAATAGTTTGTCTGAACGAAGAAAAGAGGACTGCTGTCTACATTTTAATTGCATAGTGCACACATCATTTTTGTTTGTGTGTCTGTGGTACATTTTTTGTGTTAAGGCAACAAAGAAGCACCTGTTCATAGTTTGCCTACTTTTTGTGCTGTGCTTTCAGAGGCAGCAATTATTTAATGTTGAAATGAAAACATTTAGGTTTGTCCATGATTGAATAGCAAATGTTCAGACTGTTCAGGCACTGCTCCCCTTTCATCTTGATGAAAACGATTAGCAGTTTAACTGCAAACCTGATTTGCAGCCAGTCAGTTTTTTGGACCAATATAATTAGCAAATATTTGTCATTAAAAATAGATTCCTTAGAATTCAGACCATTATTTGTAACCTTGTCAATTACTATACTTCTGATTAATTCTGCTGTATTTCCTCTTCAAGCTCATTTCATTAATGTTATCTTGGAAAACAAGGAATTTTCTAAGTCATCCCAAACTTTTGAACAAGTGTATTGTTTCGCTTGAATGGAAGGGTGATATAGTGTTTACACTTGAAATGCTAATTAAATGTGACTTTTGAGTAATGCATGGAAAGACAAAGATCATTCCAGGACCAGATTGAGTTATAACGGACACGTGCCTAAATGGCACATACATTTTGTGTCTTTGCATACATAAATAAATTCATATACAATCTCATTTCCAAAAACGTTGGGAGGATGCAGCATCCATAATTTCCCGAAAAAATGTCACATTTTGATTTGTCAGCCCACTTCACCTCAGTCCATCTTAAATGAGCTACGGCTCAGCGAAGGCGGCGGGGCTTCTGGATCTTCTTTATACAATTAGGTCAGAAAATAATTCGACACTGACACAAGTTTTGTTATTTTCTCTGTCTAACAAAATATTATCATTTTAAAGTTAAATCATCAATATGGGCTTAAGGTGAAGCCTCTCAGCTTTCATTTCAGGGTATTCACATCCAAATTGGAGGAAGGGTTTAAGAATTACAGCTCTTTAATGTGTACCCCCCTCTTTTTCAAGGGAGCAAAAGTAATTGACTCAAAAGTTGTTTCATGAACAGGTGCGGGCTATTCCTTTGTTATTTCTTCATCAATTAAGCAGGTAAAAGGTCTGGAGTTGATTCCAGGTTTGACATTCTCATTTGGAAGTTGTTGCTTTAAACCCACAACATGCAGTTGTGGAGCACTCAATGCAAGTGAAATGGGCCATCCATGGGCTGCAGAAAAAAAATCCATCAGAGATCTCAGGAACATTAGAAGTGACCAAATCAACAGTTTGGTACATTTTGAGAAAAAAAAGAACGCATTGGTGAGCTGTGCAACACAAAGAGGCCTGAATGTCCACGGAAGACAACACTGGTGTTTGATCGTAGGATCCTTTCCATGCTAAAGAAACACTCCTTCACAACATCCCGCCAAGTGAAGAAAGCTCTCCAGGAGGTAGACATATCATGATCCAAATTCAACATAAAGACTTGACAAGATTAAATACAGAGAGTTTACCACAAGGTGCAAACCATTCACAAGCATCAAGAATAGAAAGGCCACATTAGACTTAGTCAAAAACATCTAAAAAAGCCAGCCCACTTCTGGAACGGCATTTTTTTCTACAGATCAGCTAAGATCAGCCTGTACCAGAATTATGAGAAAAAAGTATGGCGAAGGCTTGAAATGGCTCATGATCCGAAGCACACCACATCATCTGTAAATAACAGTGGAGACAGTGTGATGGCATGACCATGCATGGCTTCCAATGGCACTGGGTCACTAGTGTTTACTGATGATGTGACAGATGACAGGAGTAGCCAGATGAATTGTGAAGTGTATAGGGATATATTGTCTGCTCAGAATCAGCTAAATTCTATTAAGTTGATTGGATGGCGCTTGACTTAACGGATGGACAATGACCCAAAACAGACTGTGTAAGCAACCCAGGAGTTTTTTAAGCCAAAGTAGAGGAATATTCTGCAATGGTTGAGTCAGTCACCAGATCTCAACACAATTGAGCCTAAATTTCACTTGCTGAAGACAAAACTTCAAAAGATCCATTTACAAACAACAACAGAAGACTGCTGCAGTAAAGGCCTGGAAAATCATCACAAAGGAGGAAACAAGCATTTGATGATGTCCATGCATTCTAGACTTCAGTCATCGCTTGCAAAGGATTCTCAGCAAAGTATTTTATAATTTAACTTTTTATTTATGATTGTGTTAATTTGTCCAATTACATTTGAGCCCCTGAAATAACTATATGAAAATGGTTGCAATTCCTAAACATTTTATATGATATTTTTGTTCAACCCCTTGAATTAAAGCTAAAAGTCTTCACTTCAATTGCATCTCAGTTGTTTCATTTTTAATCCATTGTAGTGGCCTACAGAGCTAAAATTATGAAAAATTGTGTCGGTGTCCAAATATTTCCAGATGCCGAGCTGCACCCACAACAGCTCAATAATGTTGAGACCTGGTGACTGTTCTGGCCACTCCATTATTGACAGTCCATTAAAACATTATTCCTTATATTGTTTTTACATCGTTTGGATCTCTGCTTTGGGTCATTCTCCTGTTGTAGGAGAAAATTGGCTCCAATCAGGCATGGTCCACAGGGTATGTCATGGAATTGCAAAATGGAGTAATAACCTTCCTTCTTTAAGATCCCTTTTATGCCCTTTATGTTGTGCAAATCTCTAAAGGAGAGTCTCTAAAGGAAAACACATGAACAGTCAGTATTTATTACAGTTAAAAGGGGTGTGGTAAGATGCTTCCCAGCTGTCTTATGTCACACAGGTTTTACCCAAAGAGCGGGCTGTCCCCCCATATTATCCGTCCTGCCATAATATTTACTGTTGTGTTTATCTAAAGCGGACAATTGCCCCTACTTCCCCCAAGGGCCACATTCCTGAGGAACAAAGGATGGATACCCTTATTGGTTTAGGCAGGTAACAGATGGTCAGAGTACCTAATGATCCTCTGATATTATACAGATGTTTGTCACAACCAAAGACCAGTGTTACATACCAGGTAATCGATAACAAAACATTTCTCAAGAATACATTAGTTCAAGAATTTCCATAACACACCTCAAATTTCCTCTGTCCAGTGTCTGTTCTTTTGTTTTAATTGGTCAGTCTCAGGTGTGACTTTTTCCTTGCAACTACGCCTAGAAGGCCAGCATCCCAGTGTCTTCTCTTTAAGAGAAACCTCTTTGTTTCTGGCCATTTTGAGCTTGTAATCAAATCCACAGTTGCTTATGCTTAAGTCTAAAAAAGGCCAGTTTTATTGATAACAGTTTTCAGTTGTGCTAACATAATTGCAAAAGGTTTGTAATGATCAATTAGTGTTTTAAAATGATTAACATGGATTAGCAAACACAACATACGATTGGAAGCCAAGATGATGGTTGATGATAATGGCCCTCTGTACACCTATGTAGCATTAGAATCATCTGTTTCCAGGTACAATAGTCATTTCCAACAATAACAATGTCTACACTGTATTTCCGATCAATTTCTTTTTTTAAAACAAGACCTCAAACAGTATTATACATCCACAATCAGTTTATTAGACCACGGGGTTCGGAATGTTATGGTAGAGAGGATTGAAAAAGCAGAGGGATCAATTGCGGGCATTCTATCATAATTACTTTCTAGTTAAGTCTTGCAGCATGAGAACTAATATATGGTTCCTAGCTGCTAGGAAACATACTGACCTGTTCTACTGTATCTCTGTGTGAACCAAATGTTGTGACTGTGTTGTTTTCATGCTTTGGTATAAAGTTGTGGATGCCAACATCTGTTCAATCTGTCAGGCTTAGAATACATGGTGGACACAAAGCAGGATATCAGTAACATAGGAAATCATATATGGCCTGGGTGTTTATGATCATTTTGAATAGGCTATCTAACAAGTGTATTATAAATGGTTTTGTTTGGGCAGGTGAGATGAGCTGTGAGAAGCAGTGCACATGAAACACTTTGGGGATGCTACATGTTGGTAAGTACAGTAGTACAGTAACATGTGCATGTACTTCTTGACATTTAGGACTATCACACTCAGTTGAGGCCAATTAAATACATGGAAGCCAGGCTAATACAACTCATAAGAGGCCATGCCAGTACAATAAATGGCAGGCCAGGCCAATTCCATACATGGAAGCCCAGGACAATAAAATACATTTCAGGCCAAGCCAATACAATAAATGGCAGGCCAGGCCAACACAATAAATGGCAGGCCAGGCCAATACAATACATGGAAGGCCAGGACAATAAAATACATGGCAGGCCAAGCCAATACAATACAGGGCAGGCCAGGCCAACACAATACATGGAAGGCCAGGCCAATAAAATACTTGGCAGGCCAAGCCAGTACAATACATGACAGGCCAGGCCAACACAATACATGGAAGGCCAGGCCAATAAAATACTTGGCAGGCCAAGCCAGTACAATACATGACAGGCCAGGCCAACACAATACATGGAAGGCCAGGCCAATACAATATATGGAAGGCCAGGCCAATAAAATACATGGCAGACTGGGCCAATACATGACACTTTTCCTGCCGTTGATTCTGTGTAGGAAGGGAGCAGATAATATACAGATGTATTTTGTCTAACTCTGGCGTTTTGCCTCAATATGTAATTTGGGCATCACAGTGTGCCAATAGTGTTACAGTGAGTTGTAGATTAGTTTTGAGTGTGGCCATGCCTCTTCTGCCTATACTATTTGTCATGCTAATTCACATTTTAATTAATGTCCATCAAGCCCTAAAGCAGTATTCACTGGATTGGCTACCCCATTAGTTAGAGGCTTTAGAATTGAGTATTACATGTATGATTTGTTAATGTTCTCGATTCCACGGCAGTCTCAATAATTCAAATATTTTGGAAATGCTTAGAAATCAAATTCAATTAGTCCTTCTTTTATGCCTGTTTTATGGAGCTGTTATGGCAGTTCTTACTGACTAATCTAATGTTCTCAATGCAGCCAGTCTGCAGGCCAACATTGTTAAATCAATCTGTTAGCTGACATATCAGTTATGAAACGTTTCTTTTATAATCCAGTAATATCCTCCATATGAGACAATTAGAAGCTCACTCAAACATTATGTTGAGGACATAAAGGGATATTTCATTTTTTATCATGTTGGACCTAATTCTCCACTTTCAGTGTAGAAGCATTATCCATTTCTTTTGGTCAAAGTTCAGTTTCTGAGATGTATGTGGCTTTCTAGTTGTGTGCACGTGCCATATACTGGAGTGACCGGACACACCAAAATAAATTAGATGCTTCAAAATGTTTCCTCAATACACTACAAAATAATTTCATGTCTTTGAGGTCTATAAAGGCATGTTAATGTTAAAACATTTAGCTATTTGCTCTATTATAATCATTCATAATAATTTGAGTGATCATATGTATCTTTGGCCTTGTCTTGGAACTCATTTCTAAATCTGCACAATGCTAGTCTAGTAACCACCTACATTATTCCATTGATTATTCCATGGAGCCTTGTTCTCAAAGCTAGTACAGCATTGAAGTCACTTTGTAGTGCTACATAATTAAATCGGAACTTCAGAATATGTAGCCACACAACCTGTGTAGACAAGTAAGATATGACTCGATTTTTGCAGCTAATATCTCAATCACAACACTGACAAGTAGCCAGCCTGTTATCTTCAAATGTACATCTAGTGATGCTTGTGGAAAAAATACGAAATGTACATTTTTGTAAGCACTCCCCGAAAACATTTGTCTTTAGAATTTTATGTGAAGACACTGTTTTGGGAGGTCTGACCACTGCATGATATGGTTAGTGCACGCAACTATCCAAAAATATCAACTACAAAAAATAACTGTTTGGATGATGCATCACCATTAAAAGTACTTGGAAAATGTGGAAAATATCCCTTTAAACAGTGTTTGGCTAAAACAAGAATGTGATACAGGAAATAACTGGAAGGTTACATGGACTGGAGCTGGCCCATGGAGTAATGCCTCTTGCTCCTCAGCATATCCCGAATTGGTAAAGTCATACTGATTGCAATACCGCTTATGTCTTCCAATCTCGTTTATGCTAATGTTAACTTAAAGATATGACTCAGTTTCCATTACGACACTCAACCATGTACAGTTGTGTTCAAACGTTTGCATACCCTTAGAGAATTGGTAATATATGTACTATTTGTAAAGAAAACATGAGTGAGCAGGCCTTTATTTTACTGATGAGCATGGATAGTCGAATATTTGAATACCTAAAATGTATACACTTGTGTGTGTATATTCTATAAACCCAATTCTTTACGTATATGGCTATGAATTTTTTGGGTTGACATGAATAGATTTGAATGTTATTTTTATAAATATTTCAATCTAAAATTAATGCAAATGACGATATACCATGATATTAAAAAAGGAGAACATTTCATGTCGTTTTTATAACATGCGCTCTTTCACACGTGTTTGTTTACGCTCCTCAATCTAAGCGGTTGTAGAGTGTTCCGACCCAGGCAGTCAGAGTGACGCAATATATACTCCTACGCCTACTGTTAGCAAGTGGATGAAAGTCAACTAATTCAAGGGAAGATGGAATATATTAACTGAATTCATGTAACTTCTGGAAAAACTAGTTGGTCACCATACGCTACGAAAAGTTCAACTGTGGAATCGAAATGCGGTGGAGAGTGCAGAAAACTGTGAGTCAACCAAATATGATATAGCTGGCTAGCTTAGCTAACTAGCTTCTCTAGACTCTTCCATCCAATAATCTCAATGTTGTGTGCGGACTAATATTGTCTTCTGTAGTTCTGTAGTTTGCAATCATTTGTAATAGTTGTCTATGAGGCCCCAAATTCTTGCAGGTGTTAGAGCTGCCCATTCGTCTTGGCAAAATGTCTCCAGGTCATGCAAAGTCTTTGGTTATCTCGCATGAACCGCCAGTTTGAGATCTCTCCAGAGTGGCTTGATGATAATAAGGTCAGGTGGATGAGATGGCCACTCCAGAACCTTCCCCTTTTTCTGCTGTAACCACTGGAGGGTCAACTTGGCCTTATGCTTAGAGTCATTGTCGTGCATGAAAGTCCATGGCATTGCTGACTCCTCCCCAAACATAGCGTTTATGGTTATGACCATAAAGCTGTATTTTGGTCTAGGCACTCTAAATTACAGTGCGCCAGAAGCTGTAAGGCATGTCAAGTTGTTGTCCGGCATATTGTAACCAGGCTTTTTGTGGCATTGGCATAGTAAAGGCTTCTTTTTGGCTCGACCATGCAGCACATTTTTTGTTCAAGTATTGTCGTATTCTGCTCCTTGAAACAACCCCACAGTCTTTTTCTCGACCAGTCTATATTTCTCCTGAGGTACCTGTGGGTTTTTCCTTTGTATCCGGGAAAACAATTCTTCTGTCAGTTTTGGGTGAAGTCTTTCTTGGCCTACCCAACCTTAGCTTGGTATCAAGAGATCCCCGAATTTTCCACTTCTTAATAAGTGATTGAACAGTACCGACTGGCATTAACATGGCTTTGGATATCTTTTTATGTCCTATTCCATCTTTATAAAGTTCCATTACGTAGTTACTCAGGTCTCTTGACAGTTCTTTTCTCCTCCCCGTGGCTCAGTATCTAGCCTGCTCAGTGCATTTACGTGAGAATGAACAAACTCATTGACTATTTATGAACAGACATTAATTGCAATTTCAGAAGTCACAGGTGTGAGAAATTCACCTTTAATTGCCATTTTCACCTGTGTGTCACCTTGGGTGTCTGTAACAAGGCCAAACATTTAAGGGTGTGTATGCTTTTGATCAGGGCCATTTGGGTGATTTCTGTTTTCATTATGATTTAAAAATAAGCCAAACAACTATGTGATGATATTTGCTTCATATAATCACTATCATGAAATTACTTTTTTTTTCATTTTCAAAATCAATGCCAACATTTCACAATTTCTGCCAGGGTATGCAAACTTATGAGCACAACACTATGTGAACAGGGGTTGTGGCAACATCGCATTTGAAAGCAATGCATGCATTTTTACACAGAGTTACTTGATGTTCATGTGTAATAATACAAATCAATGTATATATATTTAAACATAATAATTACTTGATGATGTTCCCTGATGTTTTCAACTTATGCCTTGATTCACCTGATGGCAGTTCTGTCAATACCATAGCCAAAAAATACTGAATAATTTGGCTAACATACTTGTTGGTTGGCTAAGGTTGAAGTATACAAATTGTCATTCAATTTTAAAAAATTACTACTCTCCAGTAGGACCACTTGATTACATATAAAAAATATTTAATACAGTTAATTTTGCATTGCACTAAGCAAGCTCTACAATCTGTGCTGGCATTTCCTGGAAACACTCTGGGCCAGTCAGCCATCCATGTCATTAAAAAAAATGCTAGTCTGTAGGCTGTGCTGGGATGAACTAAATTCAGTCCTAGCAGTATTCATATTTATTGAGTATTTATTAACAATCTTCACCATGTCTACTCATTTCTAATTCTGAAAAGTGAAAGCTCACCTTTGAGGGTTTTTCCTGGTGGTTGTTTTTTTGTAGGTTTTTTACAGTAGCCCAAAAGTCTTGATTAAATTTAGCCTCTAGCCTATATACACTCATTTATATTCTGGCATTAACATAGCCTACAGTAACCAAATATGTTATGTTCCTTTGATTTACTTATTTTGTCAGAAAGCATGCCTTCAAGAAATTTGGGTGTTGAAATGATCCTTGAAATTATATCATAGTTCAATGATCTTTATTACTTTAGCATTTATATGAACTACCCCTACAGTACAAATATATACAGTGGATATATAAAGTCTACACATCCCTGACAGGTTTTTGTGATGTAAAAGTATGAGACAGAAATAAATCATGTCAGACGTTTTTCCACTTTTAATGTGACCTATAATGTGAACAATTCAATTGAAAAACAAACTGAAATCTTCGAGGGGGAAAATTGATTTTTTTTTTACAATAACCTGGTTGCATAAGTGTGCACGCCCTCTTATAACTGGGGATGTGGCTGTGTTCAGAAATAACCAATCTCATTCAAACTCATGTTAAGTAGAAGTCATAACACACCTGCCATCATTTAAAATAACTGATTAATCACAAATAAATTTCAGCTGTTCTAGTAGGATTTTCCTGACATTTTCTTAGTTGCATCTCAGAGCAAAAGTCATGATCTGCAGAGAGCTTCCGAAGCATCAGAGGGATCTCATTGTTGAAAGATATCAGTCAGGAGAAGGGTACCAAAGAATTTACAAAGCAGTAGATATACAATGGAACAGAGTGAAGACAGTCATCATCAAGTGGAGAAAATATGGAACAAGAGAGACATTACCAAGAACTAAACGTCACTCCAAAATTCATGAGAAGATGATAAGAAAACTGGTCAGGGAGGCTACCAAGAGGCCCACAGCAACATTAAAGGACATTGCAGGAATTTCTGGCTAGTACTGGTTGTGTGCTACATGTGACAACAACCTTCCGTATTCTTCATATGAATGGGTTATGGGGTAGGGTGGCAAGATGCCTTTTCTTACAAAGAAAAACATCAAGCCCGGCTGAAGTTTGCAAAAACAAACATCAAGTCTCCCAAAAGCATGTGGGAAAATGTATTATGGTCTGATGAAACACAGATTGAACTTTCTGGCCATAATTCCAAAAAGTATGTTAGGCACAAAAACAACACTGCACATCACCCAAAGAACACCATGCCCACAGTGAAGCATGGGGGTGGCAACATCATGCTTTGAGCCACTTTTTCCTCAGCTGGAAGCGGGGCCTTAGTCAGGGTGGAGGGATTTATGAACAGTTCCAAATGCCAGGCAATTTTGGTACAAAACCTTCAGGCGTCCGTTAGAAAGCTGATGATGGAGAGGTAGTTCAACATTCAGCACGACAACAACCCAAAGCACCCATCTAAATCCACAAAACCATGGCTTTACCAGAAGAAGATTAACGTTTTGGAATGGCCCAGCCAGAGCCCAGACCTGAATCTAATTGAACATCTATGGGATGATCTGAAGAGGGCTGTGCACAGGAGATGTCCTTGCAATATGACAGATTTGGAGCGCTTTTGCGAAGAATAGTGGGCACATATTGCCACGTCAAGATGTGCCCTGCTAATAGACTCCTACCCAAATAGACTGAGTTCTGTAATGACATCAAAAGGTGCTTCAACAAAGTATTAGTTTAAGGGTGTGCATACTTACGCAACCAGGTTATTGTTTTATTTTTCCCCCTCAAAGATTTCAGTTTGTTTTTCAATTGAATTGTTCACGTTATAGGTCAAATTTAAGGTGAAAAAAGTTCTGGTGTGATTTCTCTTGGTAAATTTATTTTACATTACTTAAACCTGGCATTTTAACAGAGGTGTGTAGACTTATTATATCCACTGTATGTACAATGCACTCCAGATATATAGACACCCAGGGTAAAGCAGAAAAAAAGGTTATGAAAGTAATAGTTTCTTATAAACTTGGTCTGACACTCAAAGTGTAACAGAAATCTAACCTTTGATTTACAAATACTTAATACATAACAATTTTCTTCAGTGACATCTGTCACAATTATTGGCTCTTAAAATAACCAAATCTATGTAAGTATACTATGTAAGTATTCTACTAGTGATACATATTTTTCTCAAATTGATTCATTTTAAACTAAAACATAAATGACTTTCTGTTTTGCTGGGGAGGTTCAATGGCCAGGTGAGACAAATATATAGCCTTTTGTACACAAACACTGTAAAAAGAAGGATGGATGTTTATGCAGAAAATGACATAAATAAATAAATAAATATATGTTGTTATAGGTAAGTTTTACTTTTAAAGGCCCTGGATTCATTCCAGGGCCTTTGGCATATTGTCCTCATTGATGTCCTATTTTGAAGACCAAATGAACATGTCTTTCTCCGTGGTCTTTTGCAGCAATGTTTTGGGGGACAGCCATCTTATTGCAGTGCAGCATCAAGAGTCAGTGTTTTTAGCTTTTTGTGTATTCGTAAGACCATAATTGTTGGCTCTGTTGTATGGTATATGCCAATAAAACACCTCTTGAACTTATATACTCTGTGTCTGTTGTGTTGTCCATCAGTGTGACATATTGTTCTGCAGAATAACGGCAATATATTATGAAAGAATGGCTATTGTATAAACTCCAATAATAATATTTTCTAAATTTATTTGTGGACATTTGTCAACTAATCTCATAGGAATGATTTAAAAAATACCCTTAATAAAATGAAAATGACTGCACTGGGGCTTCAAAGCATTCCAAACGTGGATCTATATTGACCCATTTCAAGGTCAGACATTTCCCTGACCCTGTTATCCAATGTCCTCCATGCAGGGCGGTGGGGCTGTCGCACCTTTCCCTCTCTGTGGCACCTGCCGGGCAAGATGCTGGTCCCTCTCTGTGATACACTCATCACTTGCCTGCCTCTCCCACAAATTAGCTGTGATTGAGGTGATTGGGATTTCCAGAGGCTGTCACAATCGTTTTGATTAGCAAATAGATGGGTGCTAATGGGAGAGACAGGCCTGTTATGAGAGCCCTGTCAGGGATAAGATAATGTACCGGAGTGAAGAGGTTAAAGACACCGCTTCCTTGTTAATAATTAATTGCTGTCCGTGTGGCGGATCCACTCCAGCGCTCCCAGTCATCACTTGATAATTGCTTTACATTTAATTTGGCTTTGGAGAACGTTTTTCAAGCTAAGTAACTTGCGCTTAGTGTTAGTCGGAACTCGTCTTCTGATACCACTTTTGTCAGCAACCAATGATGAGACTAAGGAAGGCAGGCCTAGTGTGGCAATTTGAATGCTGTAGAATATACACTGATCAGCCATAACATTATGACCACCTGCCTAATATTGTGAAGGTCCCCCTTTTGCCGCCACAACAGCCCTGACCCGACATGGCATGGACACCTGGCCATCCACATGATGTAAAAGGAAACATGATGCATCAGACCAGGCCACCTTCCATTGCTCCGTGGTCCAGTTCTGATGCTTAGGCACTTTTGGCAGTGGACAGGGGTCAGCATGGGTACCCTGACTGGTCTGTGGCAACATAGCACTATATGTAAAAACCTGCGATGCACTGTGTGTTCTGAGACCTTTCTATCAGTACCAACATTAACTTTTGAGCAATTTGAGTTGCATTAGCTCATCTGTTGGGTGGGACCACATGGGCCAGCCATCCCATGTGCATCGATGAGCCTCGGTTGCCCATGACCCTGTCGCTGGTTCACCGCCTTTTCTTCCTTGGACCACTTTTGATGGATACTGACCACTGCAGACTGGGAACACCACACAAGGGCTGCAGTTTGGGAGTTCTCTGACCCAGTCGTCTAGCCGTCACAATTTGGTCCTTTTCAAAGTTGCTCAGATCCTTACGCTTGCCCATTTTTCCTGCTTGCGGACAGAATATTCACTTGCTGCCTAATGTATCCCACCCACTGACAGGTGCCATGATAACGAGATTATCAGTGTTATTCACTTCACAGGGTCAGTGGCCATAATATTAGGATTGTGTCTTTTCTAAGTCACTTTTCACGAACATTCATTTACAGTCTTTTGACAGGAGAAAAAAGATCTTACATTCAATGCATGCTTTAGCAAAGACAATAATTGTGAATGAGGCATTTATACATTCTTGCATTTTTATAATATCTCATACCAGTAGGGTATAACTTATCAATGCTATAATGTAAAATTTGAAGTCTGAATACAGTAGGTGACCATCTCATTCTATAATGGGGATACTTTCTCACATAAGCATTTCCTACCTCATATTGTCTTGATGAGAAACAAATGACCAGCTTCTCTTCAGCATTTTGGTGTTGGGACAATTTAGCCATGGTGTAAACCTTGGGAAAAGGATACCTTCAGTAGCAGCGCTGTCATTACGGTTACAGTGTCAGGCCTCCTGCTGAGGCCCCTCTGATTGACTAGCCTCCGAAGGTCATCAGGGTTAAACTGCCCACTTGTTGTCTGTGTGCTTGTGTGTCTAGCAAAACAGAAAACTACCAGACGTCGCTTCAGACTCAGGGCCCAGAGGACCAAGGTTGCCCATTCCTCACTGGGATGTTTAAATACAGTTAGGCTGGATATAACGTTTCACAATTCTATTTCTCTACTGAAATAATCCTATCACTTTGCCATTGTTGTATGATTGTTGGCTGTTTTGTGATTAGACTGTACACTTGGATGCTTCCAGAAGGGGTAATTTCAGTCTGCCCTCCCTTCCCTGTGTGTGTTCACCCAGCTATTAAGTCCCTCATATGTAGATGACACAAGCAGATGTTTGTGGAGCTGGCATGAAAATGGCCTCCCAGTGGAACACTCCCCGTGTGAGCAGTGCAGAGAGGAAGGTTCCCCACACCCGCATGGAGGATGAGGCTGACCTCAAGGTTGGTAAAAACTACATCCATGGTTCTTTCCTGCTCCCTACCCCTCAACCTCCCTGGAGCAGTGGTAGCACCACCTCCCCCTCCCTGGCTGACCTCTATTGTGCCTCCATCTGCACTAGAGGAGGATCCCATTCCAGTTTGCTCCTGATTCCACCCCCTCTCTTGGGGCTTCGACTGCTCTCTTTGCCAAATCTGCAGCAGGCAGTGTTCAGCCTTGCATGCGCAGAGATAATGATCAAGTTAATTAGACCTGAGATTGAATGAACTGCGGCAGCAACTTAATCATTTGTAACTTGATTAGAAATACTATATTCTGCAACTCCAGAGACCGACAAACTTTCCTTTTTTGAGTGTTAGAAAATTAAGATCCACTTTAAGATTCAGGTCTTGAGATAATGTTGCAATAGAAGCAGGGAAATAAACCCGAGCTTGTATATTGAAACAAGCCCGTAAGCAGAGGGTAAAGGTCCTTGTGAATTGCTTTCCTTAGTTCACAGAGCAGATGTGAATTGCCTTTCTATTAATGGTTCCTCTGTTATACCCATAGCAAATATACTCATTTGGGAGGAAATTAGGTCAAGGTAGTTTTGGGGTCGTCTGCGAAGCCACCCACAACGAGACACGGAAGAAATGGGCTATTAAGAAGGTGAACAAAGAGAAGGTGAGTTTGTTTCCCATGGGGAGCTTGTTGACTGCAGCGGTGAGAGACTCAAGTCAGTCTTAAGTCAGTCATACCTAGTACAACAGCTCAAACCTCAGTGAACTCACTCTTCTTCCACCCATACAGGCTGGAAGTTCAGGTGTCAAACTTTTGGAACGGGAAGTGAGCATCCTAAAACGTGTCAACCATGCACATATCATACATCTAGAGGAGGTTTTTGAAACACAAAAGGTAGGGATGTAGACTTATCAAGCCAATATCAAAGCTAAACAAGATCCCAAATATCTCAGTTTGTTCCTAGCAGACAATTATATAAGGCCGGTCAGATCTATTTGTGGGGGCCATTATCTGTCTGTGTGCTGTGCTTTGTGTCCAGAGGATGTATCTGGTTACTGAGCTGTGTGAGGGAGGGGAGCTGAAGGAGCTCCTTCAGAAGAATAAACGCTTCACAGAGGAGGAGGCCAGGCACATCATCAGCAGCCTGGCCGAAGCCATTGTTTACCTGCACAAGAAAGGTAATGACCGACTATTTCAGGCAACAATAAAGAAAGGATAGAATGTCATACTATGGCTATTTTAACTTTCATGAAACAAAAGATAAAAAATGCATCTATGTACACTGATTGAAATGATTAAAACATTTATATATCAGTAAAAACCTTGTGCATTAGTATTTTGTGCAGAGACAATGTGCAAATTGATGATATCAGAGTCACATTGTATCCAAATGAGTAAAATTGCTTTGGCCTCACTGACGTGTGATAATCAAGAAGATGATACCACATTATGCTCTCAGTCATTACAGAATCTGGCTTATTCTAATAATGAGGTAATGAACAAATGCCAGGCAAAAAAATGTGGCCCTTTAATTGAGTCTGAGGGGTTTATTTGAAGATGCTCTGTATTTTTCCCCTCCTGATGGTGAAATCTCTAGTTAGAGGTAATTTAGGACGTTGCTTGGCAATGAGACACCATTACATGGGGCTAATGACTCATTTACAACGAGCTGGGAAGGAATACTGATTAATAGGTGTGTTTTCACACTAAGAGTCCCTCTGCGCTGTCGTGCTGCACTTCTATGGCGACTAATGATACCAGCGGGATGTGGTGGTAGCTGTTAGCAGTGACTCTATCGCAGGTAGTGACCTTAGCCATAAGCGGCATGGACATTAAGACGGTTCTTTAACATTAAATATGACACATTGTTTAGCCGCCACATGTGACTTTTTATTTTGCTTGCATGCATGTTTCCATACCCTATTGCAATGTCATTTTTTCATTGTACCAGTTGTACCGTTGTTACTAGATGAAAACAGAGGTTAATCCACTCTTGTACACCCCAAAATTGTTTTATTTCAAGTTGATATCTTCCTGACCTCCATCTACATTAACATTATAACCGAAGATGCCATAGTGTAGAGGGTCAGCCTGCTCCACCTCTCGTACAAAATCACTTTAACACAGTTGAACTTTAGGACTCCAGAGGACAGAACTTCTCAAGAACTAATATTTGTGCAGTGACAGTTCATTTTCCATCCCATCAAGTCAATCTTGCAGCAGCACCTAATCTAACCTTTATAACGCTCTTAAATGTCCCAGAATCCTTAGATTCATTCCGCACATTTACTATAATGACCACTGATACATTGTTGCTCACCTTTTTTTGAAAGTCTGGTGATATCTAGAGATTTGTCATATGGATCGTTTTAATTTCGCAAGGCACTTGTGATTTTTCTGAGGATAAAGTAGCTGTTTGGTCCCAATCTCTGGGACTTCAGCTGTGGCAGATCCACTCTCTGTCTTAGTGAATCAAACCTCTTCCCAGGGGAACACTCGATGCCATTCATGATTGATTAAGGTTGTGAAGAGGTCACCTGATGAAAATAACTCATTGTGGATGTTGCCTTTAACCGCTTTAGCCATCAAATTTGTCCTCTCCACTAAAGACATATTGAAAGCCATTCTAGTTGCTTCTCTGTATAGTAGAGGTGTTCCTTTTCATATTTCAGACATTGTGCACCGGGACCTGAAACTGGAGAACATTCTGGTGAAGAGTTATCACCATGGTGATGATAATGACATGATCAATATCAAGGTGAGACTGCGACACAAACTAAGAAAACGTACTGCTGTGATTTCTCATCCAGCCAGTCTCTCCAGGGTCTTTAGGACAGGATCCTGATGTTTTTTTCCTCCCACGTCCCCACATTTTGTAAATGGTTTTAAATGCTACCTCATTACGAAAGACCCCCTCTGGTTCTCCTGTACATCACTCTGTATAAAGAGCGAATCAGGAGCATCTTTTAAGACAAATTACCAGCTGGGCCCAGCATGTTGTGTGCATTGACAGATCGCCAGCCGAAGCAGATATCTAGAGCGTGAGCTTAAACAAGGCAGTGTGGCAGCATAAAACACAAAAACACACTGCTGAAAAACAGTGTTGTCCTGGCACAGTATGAAATGCTTTCATCTGCCAGGAGGGGGTCTTCTTTCCTGTTTTTTTCCTCCAGTTGTAGTTCTCCTTCCTGCCATTAGTGAGTATGAGACCATAGAAAATATACTGCTTATATTGATATTTATCTTACAGAGACTAATGTAGAGGCCCTAGCACTTCAAATAAACCTGTCTTGGTCTGATTAATTACAGCAAGTTGAAGGATTTGATATGAGACAGATACATGCTGTATGTCTGCATGTGGATCAATGTCTGCTGCCTGTCCTCCCAGGTGACGGACTTTGGGTTGTCAGTGAAAAAGGGTGGTGTTGGCAGTGAGAACATGCTCAAAGCCACCTGTGGGACTCCTATCTACATGGGTAAGACTGACGCACTCAGCTCCGACGCACAAAGTTCTGTACTAGTTTTTGGTGGGTTTTCTCTCCTCTGTTCCAGCTCCTGAGGTGATTCACGCTCATGAGTACAGTCAGCAGTGTGACGTATGGAGTGTTGGGGTCATCATGTACATGCTGTAAGCACTGCTTCCGCCTGTCTGTCACAGTGTAGCAGCTGCATGTCCAGTTAGCCAAGGGCCAGATCCGGTTGTATTGTAGTTTTAGAGGCCTGTGTGTCTCCATGTAGGCTCTGTGGGGAACCTCCATTCGTTGCCAGCTCGGAGGAGAGGCTGTTTGAGTTGATTAAGAAAGGAGAACTAAACTTCACCGGACCTGTTTGGGACACAATCAGTGACGCAGGTGACATATAGTTCTACTTCTTAACCTCTGACTGGGTTCATGTTCCTAACATCTCGAGGGGTGTGAGACGGCATCCAGGTTAAGTAGATACGTTTTACAACTGTCATTATTTCGTTACTTTGTTTCAAATATGCTTGAATAGAAGCTATAAAATGAATATTTGCAAATGTTGACTGAATGGGCGTTATATATTTTAGCGCAAGGCTTGAAAATGTCTTTTTTTTTTTCATCAGCAAAGAAAGTGTTGAGTTGCCTCTTGAAAGTTGACCCCGCCCATCGCATTACAGCAAATGAGCTGCTGGATAACCCCTGGATCACGGTGTGCATCTTCACTCCATTTCACTACTCAACAATAATGAGTACAGGAAGGACTTGCTCTGATTCTGCTGCATAATGGGATTGGAAATTGGCATTGGGGTTGATTGCAGATTGCTGGTATTGCTTTAGAGAGGTTCTAACTGTACGTGCTGGTACCGTGTCTTACAGGGTGACACCAACATGCCTACCACGCCCACCAACGTGCTGGAGATGATGCGTTTGTTCAGGGATGACCCAGAGGGGCTGGAGAATGAGGAGGGGACTGAGGTGGTCAGGGATGTGCTGAATGAGCTCTCTCTCAGCTATTCCCAGGGCGGCTTCCTTCCGGATCTCGGAGCGACGCTGGAGGACATGGAAGGGCCAGAGCCGACGGTAACACTGGAGCCACGAGTAACATCGGATCCAGTAGCGAGGCCTGAGAACAGGGCAGAAGATGGGACCCGGCTGGAGGATCGGGTAAGGCTGGAGGCAGCCTGTGACTGCAGGACCACTGCTGTCACTGAGCTCACCTACGAGGGAGACACGGACAGTACCAGCAGCAAACCCACAACCCCCACTAAACAGGTACTCCAGTACACAGTCAACACATACCCTATCACGCCAGGAGACTCAGGAACAGTTAGTAAAACAGAACTTTCTACCATGTGACCTGTTTAGACACCGAAGACATTTGATCAGCCGTTTCTTCGCACATACACCTAAGTTAACTTATGTGGTTATGGTCGGTTGCGTAGATATGTTAAAGAGTAACTCATCTGCTAAGGTGCTCCATTCTCATCAAGATAAGACATATCATTGTATTGGTCATGCAAATTTGGCTGATGGAATGACATTCTTACATACTATTGTAGGAGCAATGGGAGGATGGATATTGAGCATGGGGATGGATGCACACATAAACAACTGGTTAAAGACAACACCTTAAAAACGAGCTCAGTTTGCTGCTGATATCTTTTTTTTTAAATACAGTGAATGTTGCTGCAATTACCTAATTCTTCCTCCTCGTTCACTGAAAATACAGCTTTTATTTTTGCTTTTAATTAGATCATATAACCAAAAATGGTTAAACGAATGTCAAATGGAAACTCCACAGATTTTCCAGGGTCTGACATTCCAGAACGTCCCTGTTTGCAAGCCATTACTTGTTTGTTCTGGAATGTGTGCAAATCCGATGTTGTTGTGTTGAAAGATGTTTAACTTCAGCTTTCTGGCAGAGGGCAGCAGAGTTTTAGACAAATATCTTGACATATTCACTTCATTCCGACCAGAATCACTGGCCCCGCTGTGAGAAACAGCCCCATAGCATGACGCCATTGTCACCAAGCATGTTAATGCTTGTGGAGAATATGTAATATGCAGGGAGTGCCCATTTCCTGCCAGGTATTCCTGCAGATCCATTAAGCTTATCCATCAGCCTCTTGGAAGCCTCCTTAAGAAGCTTTATTCTTAGGGAGACCCATTCATTTAAGAATTCACAGTACACGTCAGTGCGTCGGAGAACTACGCTCTTCAGGTCTCCACACTGATTTTCAATGGGGTCCTGGCTTTGGCTGGGTCACTTGAGGAGATTAACAGATTTGTCCTGAAGCTGGTCTTGGCTGTGTGCTCCGAGTCGATTTAGTGATCTTGTTCGCTGTGGATTTTTTTTTTTAAAGGACTTCTCTATAATTGGTTACATTCATCCTTTTAGCCTGACTAGTCTCCAAGTCCCTTCTGCTGAGAAGCACCCCAATAGCATAAGGCTCCCACCACCATGCTTCAACATAGGGTGGTATTATATATTGGTCTTACAGTTGGCATGTCTTATGCCTTTTATTTTGGATTGAATTATGTCTAGCCACTTTACTGTAAAATCCTGAGTGATGGAGCACTGCAGAAATGGTTGCCCTTCTGGCAAGTTTTCCCATCTTTACAGAGACACTCTGAAGCTCTGTTAGACTGGCCATTGGTTTCTTGTTACTTAGTTTGATGGATGGCCAGCTCAAGGAAGGGTCTTTTCATATCACAATGAGAAAGTCCACTGCATTTTCTGGGACCTTTCAGTGCTTTAGATGTCCTTTTTATAACTTTCTTCAGATCTGTACCTTGACACAATTCTATCTTGGAGGTCTAAGAAGAGTTATGTATGAGATATTTCAGTTTGCAAGGTAAAAAGAAAGTATGTTCTTGTTATTATATGGTATTTTGTGTGGATATATAGCAAAGATATACATTTTTATATGTTATAAATTTAGTCTATAGCACAACAAAATGTGGAGAAAAGGAAGGGGTCTGAATACGCTCCGAATACCCTGCACATAAATGGGTGGGGCAACAGCTGAACATGGGCAGAGAGTTACCCTTGAAAACATGGGAGTCGTCACAGAGTTTCAGGCCCTCTATATTATTTAGGGTTATTCAACCCAAGTATGCTCCTCTCATGTCCCCCCTTGGATATCTCTGTAATCCCACTGTAGAGACAAAAGAAGGTTGCTGCCTCATCGTTCATTGAACTGAAAACCAACGGCTCTGCTGTAAAAGTCTGCAACTCACTCAACCCCCCGATTTCGCAGGTCAGTAGTTTAAGGAGTCTGTCTGCAAATTACTCATTCCACAACATTAGACATTAGACAGGGAATATTAGACATTTGTTTTTATTTCATTACAGTGTTTCATACTGTCATATGAGCCCTTGATTTTCCTTTACAACAAGCCATGCATCACCAATTTTTGCATTAAAAAACGCTTTGATTCTATGATTTAAAATGTGATTGTTTTTGTTTTAAGAACATGCTTTTTGCCATTATTGTGCTCTTGATATTCATTTGCCACTAGATGGTGCCAGATTTAGCTACAAGGTGACCAACGCTATTGAGAGTCCAATAGCTGTTGTTCTGAAGCGAACGTGTTGGTAGAGATGCATGTGAGTATCTTATCTCTGCAGTCCTGTACAGGTGGCAAACCTTCCAGGCAGTCAAGTGCAAAGCGGCTTGCCCCACAGGACAAGAGCGAAACCGGCTCCACCTCCTTAGAGGGGCCAGCTCCCAAACCAGCGACCGGCTCGGGGAAGGCTGAGGCACACAAACCACCTGGCACCTGCGCACCCTCTGTCTCTAGGCCTGGGAGCCGCTCCCCACGACCTCCCCCTCTCTGCAGCAGGCCTAAGAAGAGCTCATAGGACCCTGCAGCAAAGTGCCCAGGCACACGGGCGCACAGTGCCAAAGGACAGGATCCCCGCCAGAGGTGTACCCTGTGGGGTGGTAGGATTGCTAGACACATGACCTGTTGGATGTTCTGCAGTATTTATCCACGGTGTCTGCTGTGTGACACACTCCAGGTCTGGACTGACTGAATAGTCTCTTTCTCACACAGTTTTATAATGGAGTAGAGATTCAGAAGAAAATAGGTTAAATAAGATTGTCAGTGGCATCAGCTTGAATGGATTCAGAAAAATGCCATGAAACAAGAAAAGTATTGACCCGGCGAAGATATGACAGTGAAACATCTGATTCCTGTCATTAAACATTTTTGTTAGTATTTTCCATATAGAAAGTCACTGACAGTCATTTGAAAAAACACTCATTAAAAAGTCTAAGAAACTAAAATGGAGTGTTTATCTCTTATTTATTCCGTTGGGCATAATTAATTATTTATTAGTGGTAAACAGGGTTCTGTATTTGTTTTTTTCTATGTAGAGTAAAAGTACTTTATTCTTTCCGTATCCTAACAGGCACATTTGGTAAGATAGATCTTCAAAGCACTTTGTTTTTCCCCACAAATGTAAATAAATAAACAATTGTAGTCGTACATTCATTAGTAGTCTGTGGTAATCAGGAGTTCGGGGTTCAAGCTTGTCTTCTGTTTCTTTTTATTTAGTTGTTCTACGAATGAGTTAAAGGGTTGATTGCCAAACATCATGAGATTAAATTACTGTACAGAAATTCCATTATTTTGTGTTCAATAAATGTTATAATTTTTTTATTTGGTGATTTTGTGATAACTATTCCCGTATTCTGTTTTGACCTCTACATTTTTAAATGCACTATAATTCCAGTCTACCTTGGTGTCAATGCCAGAGTGTTAGTGGTGAGAAAGGCTGGTTACACACTGTCAAACTGCAGGGGATTGGGAGTTAGGACTGAGGGCAACCATGGCTCTAATCTCGTTTGGGAGGCCATTGAAAGCAGCAGGAGCTACTTTAAGGGCTCTGCCATTCAAGCACAGGTCTTTCTGCTGTAGAGAGAATAATCCGCAGCATAGATACAACATTAAAGTAGTCAAGCAGAACACACCGAGGCTGTATTTCAAATCCGCGCATTTGCATCTTGAAGTGAATGTGTTCAGACAGTGGGGCCTAGTGTCAAGCAAAGTGTGTGTTTGTGTTTATGGTGGTTGGACTGGCTCTTTTGAAGTGAGGTGCATGGCACATTTCTCCTTTTGAGTGATTGGTTCACAGCCTTTAAATTGTGTAAATACTTCCCTATTATGAAAGGCTGCCAGTGCTTTGTCCGGGTAGATGGGCTTTCCTTTCTGGCCTGGTGGATCGGTCCGTGTGCTGGGAAGAGCGACGAGCAGGAGACAAACATTTTTTAAAACCTATCGTACTGTAGGTGCTCTGTTAAATCTGAGCAGATCTGCAGAGTGAAATTCCATGAAACGATTTTAACAGTGCTTTTTGCCTCATACAGTGAGTGCTGATTTTGTACTTTTTCCCACTGACAAAGAAATGATCAGTGTATAATATTATTGGTAGGTTTATTTGAACAGTGAGAGACAAAATGACAACAAAAATCTTAAAAACTGAATGTCAGAAATGTTACATTGATTTGTATTTTAATGAGGGAAATTAGTATTCAACCCCTCTGCAAAACATGACAGTACTTGGTGGCAAAACCCTTGTTCACAGAGGTCAGATGTTTTTTATAGTTGGCCACCAGGTTTGCACACATCTCAGGAGGGATTTTGTCCCACTCCTCTTTGCAAATCTTCTCCGAGGCTGATGTTTGGCCACTCAAAACTTCAGCTCCCTCTACAGATTTTTCTGTGGGATTAAGGTCTGGAGACTGGTTAGGCCACTCCAGGACCTTAATGTGTTTCTTCTTGAGCCACTCTTTTGATGCCTTGGCCGTGTGTTTTGGCCATTGTCATACTGGAATTCCCATCCATGACCCATATTCAATGGCCTGGCTGAGGGAAGGAGGTTCTCACCCAAGATTTGACGGTCCATCGTCCCTTTGATGCGGTGAAATTATGCTGTCCCCTTAGCAGAAAAACTCCCCTAAAGCATAATGTTTCCACTGCCTTGTTTGACGGGGGGATGGTGTTCTTAGGATCACAGGCAGCGTTCTTCGTCCAAACCCCGCGAGTAGAGTTGAGGCCAAAGAGCTTGATTTTGGCCTCATCTGACCACACCACTTTCACCCCATTCTCCTCTGAGTCATTCAGATGTTCATTGGCAAACTTCAGATGGGCCTGTACATGTGCTTTCTTGAGCAGGGGGACCTTGCGGGTGCTGCAGGATTTCAGTCCTTCACGGCGTAGTGTGTTACCCATTGTATTCTTGATGACTATGGTCCCAGCTGCCTTGACATCACTGACAAGATTATCCTGTGTAGTTCTGAGATGATTCCTCCCCATTCTCATGATCATTGCAACTCCACAAGGTGAGGTCTTTCATGGAGCCCCAGACCGAGGGAGGCTGTGGACGTGTGTCTTTTATACAGGTAACAAGCTGAGATTAGGAGCATTACCTTTAAGAGTCTGCTTCCAATCTCAGCTCGTTTATTGTATAAAAGACACTTTCTGATTGAGAAGGGATCAAATACGTATTTCCCTCATTAAAATGTAAATCAATGTATAACATTTTTGACATGTGTTTTTCTGGAATTTTGTTGTTATTCTGTCTCTCACTGTTCAAATAAACCTAAATTATAGACTGATCATTTCTTTGTCAGGGGGCAAACGTACAAAATCTGCAGGGCATCAAATACTTTTTCCCTCACTGTACACTACTCTTAAAAAGTTTGGGGTCATTTTGTTGTTGAAAAAAAAAGCAAAAGAATCAAAACATTTGGTCCATCAAACATCACATTGATCAGAGGTACAGTGTAGACATTGTTAATGTTATGAATGACTATTGTAGCTGGAAATGGCTGATTTTTTATGGAATATCAACATAGATGTACAGAGCCCCATTATCAACAACCATCACTCTTGTATTCAAATGGCATGTTGTGTTTGCTAATCCAAGTTTATAATTTTAAAAGGTTTATTGATAATTAGCAATTATGTTAGCAAAGCTGAAAACTGCCGTACCGATTAAAGAAACAATAAAACGGGTCTTCTTTAAACTAGTTGAGTTTTTGGGGTATCAGCAATTTGTGAGCTTTGTACAGGGTAGAAGGGATTTTTAAGGAAGCCTTTAACTCCATTTTGATTGGAGCTAATTTCCTCCTACAGCAGGACAATGACCCAAAGCACAGCACCCAGCTATGCAAGAACTATTAAGGGAAGAAGCAGTCAGCTGGTATTCTGTCTATAATGGAGGGGCCAACACAGTCACCGGATATCAACCCTATTGAGCTGTTCTGGAAGTAACTTGACTGTATGGTATGTAAGAAGTGCCCATCAAGCCTACCCAATTTGTGGGAGATGGGGTGAAATCTCTTTAAATTACCTCAATAAATTGACAACTAGAATGTCAAAAATCTGCAATGTTGTAATTGCTGCAAATGGAGGATTCTTTGATGAAAGCAAAGTTTGAAGGACACTAATTTCAATTCCAAATCATTCCCAAAAAATCTACTACTGTATTTCCAATTCATGCTCATTTCATGGAAAACAAGTATATTTCCAAACTTTTGAACGGTAGTGGTCATTCTGAAAAAAGTTGGGGTTCTGCACAAAATGTACATAAAAATAGAATGCAGTGATGTGCAAATTATTTTAATACCATATCCAATAGGAACACGAGACATTTTGTTTCTTTAAAAACATGTTCACTTTGAATTTGATGCCAGCAACGTTTCTAAAATATTTTGTAAGAGGCAACAAAAGTTGTGTAATGCTGGTGGAATATTGTGGTGTAACTGGTGGAATATCACACAACTAATTAGGTCAATTGGCAAAAGGTCAGTAACATGACTGAGTATTATAAGATCATTTCAGGGAGGATGGGGAGGGGTTCACCACTCTGAAAGACTGCATGGTGAAATAGTACAAAAATGTAACAAAAAGGTTTCTCAATGTAAAAATGTGAAGAGTTTGGGGATCTCATCATACGGGACATAATACCATTAATAGATTCAGAGATTCCAGAGAATTCTTTGCATGCGAGGGACAAGGCCAAAAACCAATATGGGATCTTTGGGCCCTCAGGCGGCACTGCATTAAAAACAGACATCTGTCTGTAATGGAAATAACTGCATGGGCTCAGGAACACTTCCGACAACCATTGTCTCTGAACAAAGTACATCGCTACATCCACAAATGTAAGTAAAAATTCTACCGTTCCAAGAAGAAACCATATATTAACAAGATCCAGAACTGCCACCTCTGGGCCCAAGCTCATTTAAGATGGACTGTGACGAAGTGGAAAACTGTCCTGTGGCCTGACAAATGAAAATTGTTTATTGTTTTTGGGAATCGTGGATGCCTCGTCATCTGGACTTAAGAGGAGAGGGACCACCTGACTAATCAGCACACAGCTCAAAAAACTGCATCTGTGATGGTATGGGGGTGCATTGGTGCACATTGTATGGATGATTTGCACATCTGTGAAGGCACCACTAATGCTGCCTTCAGTACAAACAGGTTTTGGTGAAACAATATATACAGGTTTTTGAACAACATATGCTGCCATCCAGACAACGTCATTTTCAGGAACGAACTTGCTTATGTCAGCCAGACAATGCCAAACCACATTCTGCACGTATTACAACAGGAAGGAAAAGAAAGTGCTAAGCTGGCCTGCCTGCAGACCTGACCTCTCATTCATTGAAAACATTTGGCGATTTATGAAACGAAAAATACAATTGTTGAGCAGCTAAAATTCTATATCAACCAAGAATGGGAAAACATTTCACTTTCAAAACTACAACAGTTGGTCTCCTCAGTTCCCAAAAACTTACCGAGTATAGTTAAAAGAAGAGATGATGCAACACAGTGGTAAACATGCCCCTGTCCCAAATCTTTTGAGACATGTTTCTGGCATTACATTTAAAATTGACATATTTCTGTAAATGTACTGTATGTTTTTTCTCAGTTTCAACATTTTATATGTTATCTTTGTACTTTTTTCAATAAAATATAGGGATACCTGATTTGCACATCATTGCATTCTGTTTTTATTTGCATTTGACACGGCATCCCAACTTTTTTGGAAATGGGGTTATAAATAATAATAATGCTTTATTGGAATGCCTGGCTAAAGACACCTGAACAATATCTTTTTGTAGTGATCTATTAAAATAATGGCAAAATGAAATTGCAAACACATTGGAAATTGTTCTATTAAATTAGCCGTTTACTTTATGCTGCTTATGTAAGCACCAGATGGAGCTATATGGGAATCGAGAGTTAATTTCTAGAGTGGAGTAGTCAAGTGGATGTTGGCTAGAATAGCCTGCTATCTGGTTTCCTGTGTGAATGATGCTGTATGCATGTCTGATTGACTGAGCCAGATTGAGCCATTAAATAATTATGTGGTGTATGTAAGTTGTAAATGATGTATACTGTCAGCTACATGTTTGCTGTGCTCAGTGATTCATTTAAAGGAAATAGCATGTTGTGCAAAATGGCAATTGCATATCCAAATAATTTTTGCAGAGCATAAAAAAAACATTGAAGATAACAATGATTCATTCAGTTTGTAAAGCCCTCCTCCCTTTAGACCAGTGAACTAAATTAACATACGGTCTGTTTAGACAACCTCCTGTATGGCTAATGCATTGTCAGAGGCAGAGATGGGATTTCAACATACGGCTCTCATTTTCTTGTGCCAGACTTTTAATTCATTATAGTGGGGGAAAAAATCTTCATATTGAACTGTGTAAGTGGCCTGCAGTAAATTATGGAATTGAAGATTGAAGAACATGGAGGGAAATTGTTGGTTGGATGTCTTCACAGGCATCTAGACCAAGTGCTTTGACATTTGCTGTATTGTCTGTTTATGTTTTTAGAAAAGCAAACATGCCTTCTAGTTTTTTGTTGATGCACCAAACCTCCGTCCATGTCTGCAGTAGTACGTAGAAAGAGAAAGGGGAATGGTGCACAGAATGAGCAGGGCGCTGTAGTGGCTAGGTTAGGGGCGGGAGTTTGGGACAAGGCACAGAGGCAAAGAAATTAGAAATGTGTTGGGATGGAACCAGAGATGCACCCTCTGACTCCCTCTCCAGTGGTGCTCCTAACAGATGGGAACAGGGGGAGGGCGCAACCGCCCAAGTGGGGGATTAAAACCCTGTTGTCCTTTTTGCAGCCTGGGGAGTGTGTTTCTCCGCCAAGGTAGGGTGCGGGGATGGCACCTGTGGTTAGACTCTCCGGGGGGGGGGAGCTTGTAGCCGAGTGCGGGACCACTACTGTCAAAGGAGTAGATGAATCCCTCCCCCCTCCCACATGCTAGATCCACTTTTATTCACTGCCAGGTGGGGGGATGCATCGCAATAACCTTAATAGGGCTCCCTTTAATTAATCAGCTCATCTGCAGAGACCTGATACCTGCAGCTGAGCCATCCACCCCCCCCCCCCCCCC
>JACXGJ010000226.1:0-100656 GCA_016801105.1 Esox niger | reverse complement strand
CGACATTACTCTGCCACCGTGACATTGTGATAACGAGGTAACACTATTGCAATGTCATGGAAACGTTGCAGGGACGTTATCTGTGGGAGCTCATCGCACATGCTGATGTCCCTGATCCCTTCCTGTGTTTCTGTTTGCTCGTCAGGGCCGGAGTGAAGTATCTGGGCGCCCGATGCACCAAACTCCTGGTCCTCCCTCTAAGGAAGCAGAAACCGGCATACCCACATTTTTGGGGATAAACGAACATTTGATGTTTTTTTAGCTCTTCTAATGTTGCTGTTTAGTTTATGCCATGAGGTGTTGTGTATTAGAAAACAATTAAGAAGTAAGTACATACAAGCGGTGGACAGTACAGGAATAGCAAGCACAAACAAACAAATATATTAACAAGATCCAGAACTGCCACCTTCTCTGGGGCCGAGCTCATTTAAGATGGACTGTGAGGAAGATTATCCTATGTGTTTTTTCATGATAGACATAGACCAGTCATTACTATAGAAAATGCTAGCAACATTTTTATAGTGGATCTCTAGTATACAGATGTCATTGAACATTAATTAATAACTAAACTCTTAAAAATACAGTAATTGGCTTAAACTTTTTTATTACTAGCTGTTGAATAAGAAAATAAATATACTTCAATTTGTGCTACATATGGCTACTAGAGAACCTCAGAGTCTGGTTCTTCTCTAGGTTTCTTCCTAATTTTGGAGTATTTCCTAGCCATTGTGCATGAATAGTGGTAGCTTGCTCCTTAGGGTTTTAGGCTGGGTGTCTGTAAAAGCCCTTTGTGACAACTGCTGCTGTAAAAAGCGCTTTCCAAAATGCATGTGATTGATTGAAGCTGCTAGAAGTATTTGCTTTTCTTGAAAATACATTTTAAAATGGCAATTGTAAATAAAGAGTATAGGTGTTGGGGATAATGGAATGGTCTTTTTAAGAATGCTTAGTTCTCAGTACAATAACATGATTCCAAAGGGATTCAGTAGTCATTCAGGTTCAATAAACCCATCATTTCCTTAATACAGGAGAGCAATTTTTACACTGATTGTTATTTACAAGCTTGAGTTTAAATCTTCGAAATACGTCTTATTTGCAAATGTTTCAGCAGCTGAGAAAGGTTTTTCTATGACATAACTATATTATTTCATACCATGGTCCAATCCCATTGAATGCTTATGATTTCAAGATCTCTTCCCCTTAACATTATTTAATAAGGGAGAGTGTTAACAATGTACGAGATTAGCTTATAAGAAAATAGGGACACCACTCTGGTCATTAAAGAAGACATAACTATAACATGCTGGGTGCCCATGGGACACTATACATTTTCATGGCTGTATGCGGGTTGTGCCAAAAAAAGACACTGATATAATAAGAGACTTTGAAAAGAGCTGGATCTCTGTTAAAAATGTAATTATTTAATATAAAAACAGTATCTATATGCCAAATAGTTCAGAGTAGATGGAACTTCAGGATACAGACTGATATTGTTCAAGTTAATGCCTGTCGATCAGGGTGTTGGTTATAACAAACCCCATATGTGTACCAAAAGTATTTTGTTCATCAGCAGAAAAGGGCAAATCTTGAATTCAAACTGGGTGGGACATGGCATTCTGTAGCTTATGCCACGGGCCCAAGACCACATAGTGTGGCTTTGTGTTTGGTAATTTGCCACTGGTGTCTGAGTATTTCTTTTTTTCTGTGCTACAGTGCCCCCATTTGACCAAAACAAACAATGAGAATAGTAAAGTATGGGGATACTAGAATGATACAGCAATGGGCAACATATCTGAAGAAGAAGAAAGGGGAAAAACGGAAGCTTCAAGTAAAAATTTGAAACAGATGGCGGTTTCAAAGCAAGCCTCATCAATCTTTGTTGACACTATTCCTTTTTCAAACTACTCTTATTTTGGATATTTGCAATTATAATACATAAGCTCATTTGAATATCAAATTAATTAGTGAACACACTAGAGTAAATGCCTTTTTTATAAGTCCTTGTTAAAAGTGAAAAGTTCTTGACTACGGTTGGATGGCGTGTTAATTTACAGTGATATCTAGTCCCAAGTTACAGCACATAAAAGGCATTACTATACATATTTTAATGGGGAGGTGGTTGTTTTCCAAGCAATTTTCTGCTAGAGTACATTTTTAATTTATTCATATTAAATTTATTGGTCTCTGCATACCCACTCAGTAAAACTAATCAACAGCACGTATGGGCCTCTTAAAGTCACAGCTCTCTCTGGCAGCCAACCTCAGATCAGGATGAACACTTCATTTCAAAAGCTCTTCCCATTTCTGCAAAGAGTATGTTGGGTAAAAAACACTTCATTCAGGCAACCAGGATGACACCACCACCAAGGAGTCTGTTCGATTCTACCAGACAACCCTTTAATCATCAGAAAAAAGTCAGGCCATGAAAAATGTGCCCAGCCTTGAATGATCTGAAATATTTCAGTTTCTGTGGGGACTGACCATCTCCAGCGGTGTTGGAATGTCGTGGATTAAGGACAGTGCCTCTGCTTCTCTCCCCTGCTCATTTTCCTCAAACTCCTATGCCCTTGAGTTAGCTTCTTTACGGTTCTTTGTCAATCATTTAACAGTGTGACCGGAGTTCTTATCACCTGAGTCCACTGTATGCTCCAAATACCTATCGACCCATTGACACAAGGCGAGCAGAGGCCTGCACGACCTGACACATGGAAATTATTTCAATTAATTACCATTACCCCTAGAGTGGGCAGGGAAGAAGTGAGACAAAGGACCCAAACAATAAGAGAATTTCTTGGGCGTCTCTGCACCATGTGTGATGAGCGACAGAAAGGTCATTTGACACATTTCCTCCAATATTAATACAATTATTTTGAGCACGGATGGCACTTTGTGGTCAAAAAACATGTGGCCGTGATTTGGTCACATAACATGTGGTCACCTAACTCTGTGTTGGCTCTCCCGTAATGTTTGTGATAGCCGCACCATTTTTTTGTGTTCAGCAGTAATTGGCGAATCAGCCAGTTTCAGCCATTACGGTAAACGTATTCCCAGAATGCGGTCAGTTGCGTACCCTGTGAGGAGAGTCTCTGAAAGATGTGGATAAAAAATAAAAAATAAATTATGAGTAGCTGACCAAATCCCATCCAAATAAACTGCACTTACAAATAAAGTCCTTAAAAATTTACAGTCGCAGCTACAAAATAATAAACATGGAATAAGGAACTGGTTTTGTTCTAGTTTTTTTCCTTCAAAATATACATTAAAATACAAATATACATGTTTACTTTTGCAGATTTTTTTATTTTGTAAATTTGTAACAACATGAAACTTTGTATAAATGTGTAGAATCCATTTGTATGCTACAGGCATTATTTGCTTGGGGCAGATTTTTAGGTCTTACAACTCCACATCAAAATGCAAGATAATATATGGAAAATCCATCTTAAAACAAATACATGTTTTATATTTTCAAATTTAAAGAAAAATGTCCTTGGCGACTTAATTCTGTAATAACCTCAATGACATAGTGGTTTGGCAACACATTGAGAGGGTTTATTATTAAAAGTGGGGGTCAGTTTTCTCCCTAAAGCCCTGACTGACTGCAAGAGTGCCTGAAGACAACAGAGCTCATGAAATGGAGTGTGCCAGATCCAATCAGTTATCCCACTATCATAGAAAATGTGCCTCCATCACCTTTAGTGTAATTGGAATATTCATAACACTCCAGTAAATATGCAAGGCACCATTGGATGGATGCTTATGGAGTGGATTCCTGGAGAATGAAAGACTTTGATACAAGGTCACGGTCAAGTAAATAATGAGAATTGGTCCTGTGAGGCTCAGAAAACAACTAGAACCCTGGTTACACCCCAAAACATGAAATCATTGAGCAGACACAAAAATGCCCCGTATGCCTAAAAGTCACAGAACCACATCTGATCTTATCTCTAATTTGATGTAGATTCACATGGGATTGGATTGGTCTTATAAAAGTGTAATGTCACTTGTTTAATGTCACTTGGATGAGTCCTTACACTGAAAGAAGTATGTGTGCCAGCACAGACTGTAAACAATGATAGATTCTGTAAAACAAAATCTGTCTCAATTTCTGACAGGTTTTGTCCACATTAAAACATTTTAATAGTCTTTCCTATAACTCGTATGTCATGGTAACCTACAGGGTATGCAGTGTGTTTTGATTATTTTTCATTTATTATTATTTTGCAAAGCCACCTACCTCAGTCCTCTTGGACTTTGTGTCAACTGTGAGGATTTACATTGTTCTGCCACCAGGGGGACTTGGCCTTCGCACAGCCCCCGCTGCTACAATTTGGAGCAAATGTAGTATTTTGTTATTGCTTGTTTTATGTTGTACTTGTTTGTAATGTTTTCCAACTGCTCTAGAGGGAAATTTATCACTGTAAACCATGCTGAAAATAAAACAAAAACATTTGGTCGATCAAAGGAAGAATATTTAATATGTTTAGGTTTGAAAATTGAGTTATTATTTATGTTCTGAGGGCTGTTTTTATGAAACTTTGTTCTGAACAAAAGAGGCAAAATAAGAATAGAGTGTAAAAAGAGTTCTTACAGAAATTATATTGCGAGTAAGCCTGAAGTCACTTACATAAATCATAATTCTACAATCTCTTTGTGATGGAGGTATAAACACCCCAACAACACTTCTGCCCGTTTATAGTATCTTCACCCATATCTCACTAATGACTAGTTTTTTTGTGGTAAAATGCATGGGCATTAAATATGAATAAAATGCCATGATGAAATAATTAAGCCTTGCCTTTCATGTAGCTGACTCCTGATTTAGCCACACACACATGCTCTCACACATTTAGAGTGATTTAGTTTAATTAATTTAAAGAAAGAAAAACAACCTTTGCTCTTTCTAAATTGACCATCAGTTTCTAAAGTACTGAATATGTCATTACTGGAGCAATTAACATTTCTCAATGACTTCTAAAGCCTTTGGGGTTTGGAAAAGAATTGTATTCCACCACGTGTTTATGTCTGTCAGTGCAGGTGAACCACTACTGTTAACTCCTGTTGTGACCTGTGAGCTGGTTCATGTCTTCTGGGATGACTGAAACCAGGTCTCAGCAACAGGGAACAGGACCAGCTATGTTCTTCTCTGGACCACTATTTTTGTCTATGTCTATGTCTCTCTCTCTCTACCCTGGTCTTCTGTCTCTTGCCCAGGTCCATATCTGTCTCTCTACCCTGGTCTTCTGTCTCCATCCCAAGGCCCCTCTATCTCTACCCTGAACTTCTGTCTCCATCCCAATGCCTCTCTCTCTACCCTGGTCTTCTTTCTCTATCCCAAGACCTCTCCCTCTACCCTGGTCTTCTTTCTCCCTCCCAAGGCCTTTTTCTCTCTCTACCCTGGTCTTCTGTCTCCATCCCAAGGCCCCTCTCTCTCTTTCTCTACCATGGTCTTCTGTCTCCATCCCAAGGCCTCTCTCTTGCTCTCTACCCTGGTCTTCTGTCTCCATCCTAGGCTTCTCTCTCTCTACCCTGGTATTCTGTCTCTATACTGGTCTTCTCTCTACCCTGGTCTTCTTTCTCCATCCCAAGACCTCTCTCTACCCTGGTCTTCTTTCTCCCTCCCAAGGCCTTTCTCTCTCTCTACCCTGGTCTTCTGTCTCTATCCCAAAGCCTCTCTCTGCCCTGGTCTTCCGTCTCTAGCCGGGTCTTCTCACGCCACTTCTCACTCACTGCTGCTCCACATTATTGGTCATTACCACGCTGCGGTCCATATGTAGGTGACAGTGGTGTTGTGATGGAGAGACGACAGGGAGGACCTCTACTGCAATAACGTATTATTAGCTTTTTCACAGCTCCCCTGGGCTGGATTTACACTGGATATCCACAGACCTCTCAGGGCAGTGCACTGTCACAACAGCACTATCCACTACCCGAGCAACTACCAGAGACACAAAAACACACACACAGGAACCAATGCAACACACACACCCGCTTCTCACACACAAACACACACACACACCCAGCACTCACACACACGCGCACACACACACACACACACACACACGTATGATGTATGTCCAACAAAAAACTGAAGAGACAGTTTGTGACTTAACAAACACATCTAATTCCCCCTAGCAGCGTTGAGGTTTGTGTGGTATAGTTGTCTTGCATGCACTCTGTCGTTCAGAGACCATACTCCTTTCATTACTTGGTACCTACCTACAGGGCTATAGAATGGAACACGTGTCTTCCACGCAGAGTTCATGGTCACCTGCGGTGGATGACAGTGCATCAGATCAAAGTGCATTTACATTTTACATGAATTAGAGTAGGAGCACATCTGCCACTATAGCCATTTTGTGTCTATGCGTTTGTCCTTCGTAATGTTAACCGATGTCCCTTGTGACGGCCGTGTGTCCCGGCCCTGTTTATAAAACAGTCAGAACTTCCTTAAGGGACAATAACATCGGCCGGGCTCAATTAGAGTGACATTTTGCTGACATGCAGATTGCCTCTACTCAATCTTTTTATGTAAAACACTGATATGCCAGTCACTTATGGATGGATGAACTTTGGGAGAATCAATGGTATTGATGAATCATATATCATAGAAGTCAACAAGACTGACATTATTAGAATGAATTCATTGTATGGGGAAAGTCAACATTAAATTGTAATCATAATCAGACAAAGTGAGTTATGTACAATCAATAGCACAATTATGATAATAGAGTTTGTCTTTGTGTTGTAGTAAGTAAATACGCAAATTCAAACAGACTGCAATGTGTGTGCATGTGATTCAGAGTGTACGTGTGTGTGTGTGTGTGTGTGTGTGTGTGCATGTGAGAGCGGTAGAAAATGAGTTTTTTTTCTTGCATCTTTGAATTCATTTATCATACAACACACAACGCCACAGTGTACACAAACCCAGACAGCTTGTGCATTACTATGACTGATAGGTCAATCAACATCAAAAAGGGTGACTCCCTCTTGAAGAAATGTCCCATAGCGTACAATAGCAGGGTGACAGTCTACCTTAAAAAGTATGAGCTAGCCTTTTAAACCACAGGGTTTTCAGGCCTGACAGGTAGAAAGCGAGATACACATTTGTCCTCTCATCACCAGAGAAAGTAATCATCCAGGATATAGGGGTCACATTCTAACTGAACAACTGGACCATTCTAAACCTTGATAGAACTCTTCTACTCTTCCATGTGTATGAAAGACCAAAAAACTGCCTGCAGAACCATTACAATATTGGAACCTTTGGCTGTGCCCCATTTTGTAGTGAAACATATTAGAAGGCGATTGTCAGGAGGGGGGCACAATATCGCTGTGAAATGCGAGGAGACAATGGCATTTGATTGTGTCCTTTGGTGAACCCTGGGATATTGGCTGGGTTGCTGGAGGTTTTAGCGGAGCAATACTAGCTACTCTGTCTCTGGTTTGCTATCTATTGGTGCTGGCATGGAATGGCGCAAGGCAAAATCTACAACCACAATGATTTCAGACGGAATTTCTTTGGTATATTATTGAAAAGTTATTATCCTTTGTGCCCAAGATAATTACAAAAGAATATCACAGAACACAATATTATTCTATTTAAAGTAAAAATAATTAGGAAATCCATGTGTCTGAAACTACTTTTTTCTTGGTGGGGCTTGTTTAAAATTCCAGTGCTATTAAATCATTATCATCTGTTCGCACAACTCAAGGCAGAAGGCTGTGTATGATTCAGGATGGTCGGGTTGCTAGCAATATGATGATAAGAAGCCATGCCAGCTATTTCATTTCATGGTGCAAGGACATTTGTTTTTGTTTCATTTGTGAATGGCATTGATACAATAACTATCAATTTAGGTGACGATAACTGAAAAGAGAGAATTGTGGATTTTACTGCCCAAGGGGATTTGATAAAGCCTATAAGACCCCAAAAAGCATGCACGGAAGCAGAAATAGTCTCAATATTGTATAACCGTGAAGTGTTTGTGTTTAGGTTTACTATAATGTAGATGCTGAAGGGTGTAGCCAGTGACGTTTTTGTCGATTCTGATCCAAAAATCCCGCACAGACGCGTCCTTCAAAAATCCATCAGATAAAGTTGCTGTACAGGGCGCCCTGTAGACAATTTTATTTTAGACTTACTGGAACAACATATCTTTTGATGAACACAGTCTTAGGTGCGATTCGGCAGTTCCTGCACTTATTTTAGCCCTAGTCAAGCGCTGACTGAAATCCAGGCTGAAATTATGTATATATAGAGAGGGGGGGGGGGGGTTATCCCCCCAATATCCAAATATGCTCAAAATGCCTTCCTCCCCAATATTTTGATATATGAAGTATAAACAAACCAAAAGATTTATATCCTACGACAGGAAACCATGCACCACCATCCGAATTAATCATTAGCAAATGTATTTATAATCATAACTAAACTTAACAAATTGCGATTATTGTTACTACCAGTATTACTAGTATTAAAGGTTACTGCAGTTCTGTGTGTGGTTTGTCAAATCGGTGTTGCCAGACCCCAGCAGAAGCCGTTGCTTGATTGCTGTTGGTTGGTACAATCAATGTCAAATGCTGTACTGTCCCTCTATTTCATTACTTTCAAATGTAATACAAAGTGGAAAACCTAGCATGAAATATGAGTGATACATAGGCTATATCACTGTTGAGCGTGACACCACATTTTGAATTGTAATTGTGGAAGCAAATAATATTTAGCTAAAAAGTGTCAGTAATTGCATGGAGTGGAAACAAATATTTTTTTGTGAATACGGGACGATTTGGGAGTGCTAATCAATCAATTACGTAGAAAGTAATTTTGCCACACATTCACCCAGCGACCAACAATGGTACTCATGGGAGTATTCAACTAACGTTATTTCCTTTATTTCGTTATATTTGTTAGTAAGTCCAGCAGTGTCAATCATTTATGTTGCCCTGCATGTGTTATTAATGTAGATAGCAATAACTTTCATTTATTGCATATTCATATCGTGTACTGTGTAACTGTACTTGGTTATGATAAGCATTACGTTTGTTTGATTGAAGTTAAAGCAGTTTTATGACAGTTAGCTTTCATTCCCAGAGAGTGTCATCATGTGCAAGAGGAAGGGTGACAGTGACATTTGTCCATTTTTCGGGCAGCCTCAGAAAAGAAGAAATGCAAAAAGTTGAGAGCAGTGACAGTGAGAAAACGAGTTCCAGTCAGATGATATATATAGTCAGATGAAGTATACAGTAGTTAGTTAGTTAGTCAGTTAGTTAGTTAGTTAGCCATTCCTGATCATCAAGGCAAGAAACACCACTTGTTTTCTGATAATATTTATTTCATGTTCACTCTGGTGCGTTCAGAGCTAAGAGATAGAGGGAGATAGAGAGCATGAGAATGCCGACAGGGCAGGGAGAGCAGGTGACATTTAGGTGAGTGATAAAAGGAGCAAATATTGATGACTCATCTGATATTGCCATGTTGGAGTTGTTCCTGCTACATCATAATTAATGTTGGCAATACTGAGGTTAGGTCAAGGCACAGGCCCCACTGAGGTTAGGTTTAGGCAAAGGTGTCTCTGAGGTTAGGTTAGGTCAAAGAGTGGGGGCTAGGGGAATATTCTGTCTTTGGACTGCCAACTCACTGCAGGTAGTGGTGGGTAGAGAAGTGAAAATCTGTACTCAAGTAAAAGTACTGCTACTCGTCCTAAAATGTACTCAAGTTAAAGTTATAGTACCAACTGAAAAAACTACTCAAGTAAGAGTAAAAGAGTACTTGGTCAAAAAAGTACTGGAGTACAAGTCACATATTTTGTTCAAGACATTAGTGCAACAGCAACAACAAGGAAAATTATTGAAGTACACATCCAAACCTTTTTACATTTTTGGCTAATGGCTAACACCATTAAACATGTTACTGATAACAAAAAAAAGATTTACCTTGTGTAGTAATGCTCAGTAGATCTAGTCAAGCAAACATTTGTTATTTGTAAGTCAGGTCTGGAATGACTGACTGCATTACAACTAAACCACCTGGTTAGCAGCAATTGCTTTAAACAAAAATATAGCTAGCTAGACTGGGTATGTTGCTAAATAAAGTGCATTACTAAATAATAAAGATTGAGTCAAGCCCAATGAACCATTAATACAAATACTAACAAGCTTTAGTGTTATTTTATGTTATAAGTTAGCTAGAATATTACATTATCATTAGGATATATTACTGCATTTTGTTGTACTGTACTTGTACTTGTTCAGTGACAAAAAAAGTTGAATCGAAAAATATATATAAATATAATAGGATTTAGCCGGCTAAGCAGTGCAAGCCAGTTCGCTAACCTTACCCCTATGAGCTTGCAGAGTAAGATGAGTTTTTGATGAGATGGTTGTGCTTGCAGAGGTATGACGATATGGATGCATCTTTGGGAATAAAAAGACAACATTTCATGATGTGTTGCCTATTTTAAATGTAAATCGAAATGAACCTGTGGCCGGGGATTGGAATTTCCCTCGTCTACATCCTCCAATTGACAACTTTCCATCACGGTGTTGCCATTTAATTTGCTTTGTCCTCCAATGTACGGTATATTTAAAGGAGCGGAAAGGAACACACTACTCCAACCTCAAATCAAATCAAGAAACAAAAAAAACTATATTTTTTTACCAATGACTGAAGACAAAATTGTTATGAAAGAATAGGTGAAACGTAAAGCAGTATAAAGTACGATTTAAAAAAATATATACTTGAGTAAGAGTAAAGAGTAGAGCCCCAAGAAAGTAACTAGAAAAGTACTTGTTCCTCTGAAACAGTAATCTTTTACACATTTACAGTACTCATTACTACCCACCCCTGTCTACAGGTCAGTTGCAATGATGGTCCTGGAGCAACATTATGATGTCGTAGAAACAACACCAACACAGTGATATCAGTTCATTCTGAATTTGATAGCTAAAAGCTTTTAGAAATATTTGTAAAACATTTCAATTTTTTTCTCAGGGCGGACCCCTAGACCGCTGGCCGATTTGATCCCCCACATGCGGACTCCATGCCTATGGCCTTGCCCGAAACCATTCCTTTCTACATGACGTTGGGAAGAGGAGCAAAACAACTAGGCATACTGATAGTCTAACCATCCACATGGACGGTTCTCTACCTTCGGTAGCAGCAACTCCTCCAACTCCACTTACCACTCTCAGAGGCCATTTATTATTTCAAGACAATCTACAGTGAACAAAGACCGGAAAGAAACTCTTAAATTCTTGAATAAAGAACTTAGTTCACGAATGCATTCCTTCCGTAATTCTGCAACAACACCAATATTTTATTTTAGCATTTTCAAGCCTTTTTCCCACTATGTATTGCATTATATCCACAATCTGGATACACCAAGCATCAAGAGGGACTGATGGAATAGCTAATAAAAAGGTGATATAGAAATAAAATATGTTCTGCCAGTCAATATGTAAATTCCAAAGGTCTGATAGATAGGCTACTGAAATGTAATTGATTATAAAATTAAATGACCCTCCCATGGACTTAATAAAAAAATTTAAAACCTCCCGAAAACTGAAATAAAAAAACCATGACCCTCCCCCATTTCCCTCTATGTCTCATTACGTATAATTCTGATCTCTCTCTAATTAATGACATTCTATGAAATTCTGCATATTTATTGTTATAAAATTGGCATGATATGCTATAAAAAAGTGAATTCCAAACCACATGTTGTATACTGTTGTATAATGTCTGTTGCCACTTGCCTAGAATATGTATTTGAAAATAACTTGTTTATATTTATACCACCTGCAGGAAAGGCAAAATAATTTAAAATACTTGTTGGACAGTATAATTGTAACTACAGTAGATAAGGTAGATTTCCTGGCTGTTATCCAATTACATAATAAGGCTTTGTCCTGTTTATTGTGCTAACATGTGTCCTTAATCCTGATCTTTTCCACATTCTGATATGTATATTAAGTATATTAAACTGTCAAAATCAGGACAATCTTGAGATAACGGACACATGAAAGAAGCAAGTACATATAAACAGGGCTTTGTTCGTTAAATACACGTCTTTAAAATACATGAATATTTTCAAGCATATTTGCATTATTTTTTCTATGGTGTAGGAACTATCCACACTATGCCTGTAAGGAAGAGTGCAATCCCATTATCTGATGATATGATGGGATGGGGCTTATGGCACATTCACTCTATAATATTCACTTTTTTGTGTTTTTCTATTTTAACATCAAAAGGGGGAGCAAAGAAATATGTTTTAAAATGAATAGAAAAACTAATTATATAAGCAACTTCTGTGTTACAATAGAACCCTTAAAATGTTCTATTGATGTATGTAATTGTATACCACAATTTCTGTAAAATCACCCATGAAATCTTGAATGTTTAGCTGGCAGCTTTTTCTTTCTTTCTTTCTTTGTTTCTTTCTTACCTTCTTTCTTTCTTACAATCTCTTACAGTCTGTCCGTCGTTCTTTCCCCAGTGGTGAGGTTTAGAAGGGATGGGCACTCAGGCCTGAGCCGGCAATCCGTTGAGAACCTGACTGGTATCCCCATCATCATCATCACTCCGCCGCCCGCATACAGCATGATGTCAAGCCCTAAAATATAACACAGAACTAATTGTGCACATAAAAAACATTATGCAACTGTGTAGTATGGTAAAGGTTTTGACATTTTCCCTCTCCAGTCTGAAATGCAATTAGAGCCGAAAGATCAAACATTCCAACAGATCTACTTTCAGACATTTACATTTGTAAGTTTAGCAACCAACGTGATAATTTGAATACCAGCAGTCACTTTAACTCATTACAGTTAATGGTCCTATCGCATGAGTTGTTCTGAGGGGGCTTTGAACTGAAGGAAGTGACACCCTCCTCTCCTCCTGAACAGTGAAACAGCTCAAATGTCTTAGCTGGCTTGTAGTACACGTATGTACTGGTGTTTTTACAGTTCCACCTAAGACATTTTCAATAGAGATTTGAGCTTGATGTTGAACGGTGTTTGCTCTATATGAATTATCCGGCCTTAGAACACGATTATGAAACTTAGATGCAGTTTGTCTATCTTCTCCTCCACCCTACGCACTACACTATTTATGTTGGCGCTGTCTGTCTGGGAACAACCATTAGAGCCCAGTTTGATCTTTCGCCTAAAATAACTTCACTCTAAAGAAAGATTTAAGACCACTTTCATCATAAAAAGCCTTTTATGATATGAGCAGAATTTACATGCATAGAACGTTTTCCTTTTGGGGAGCGTGCTGTAGTAACTGGGCCAATTTACACAGTGATATGCACATATACACATGCCCTCACTATCATGTGCAACAAATAGGCGAGTTGGTTCTGAACATGTTGACTGACTTCCCCCTCGCTGGATTTCATGTGGTTTCGTATTGGACCGAAAATAATTTCCTAACTTGCTTTAGCCCAATGAAATCCACAGCAGCCTTCATAATAAAAAGAAACTTCATTCCATGTAATAAATCACTTCAAAATGAGATGTACTCTGTCAATTTCATTTGGGCTTTGTTAGGGCCTGTTCTCCACCATAGGTCCAGATGTGTGATTGACTGGGGTCAGACACTAATTTCTGCCCAGTGCCTCAATGAAAATCTAGGGGCCGGTTCAAACAGCCTTCAAAGTGGCTGGCCTCACTTTGAAATCGAGTAGAAATGACAAAGCCAGGGGGTGAAGCCATTACCCCGAGAAGTCTCATTATCGTGAGCCTGAGCAAGATGGTCCAGGGTACACACCCTGATACTTCTCTCCATTATTTTCATCCCACATTCTCTTCCTGTCTCTATCCATCCTACACGTCTTCCCTGTTCTGCCCGAGCGTCTTCCACCATCTGACTGCTTAGGCTATTTCAAGGCCTGTGTTCTTCATTTGCCTTTGGTGTTCAGCAGTGCAGAAGTGTGGCTTTATAGGTCTCCATCCCTTCCTTCAATGTAATGGAATGCATATTTCATTTGGCATAATAGATGGGTACGAATATGGAGCTCCACCATGGTCCTGTCCTGGAGACCCCTTCTTGCCCTCAACAATGTTGTCATTTATTGAATGCTCTTTGTTGATTAGATGTAATTGAGGTGACTCAGAGAGACCCTGGGCCAACTCCTTCCCTCCTTTCCCTACTGCAGTCGGCACAGATGAAAAAGCCCATGTGGGGGGTCAGCACAAATCAGATCCCAGGCTTTCTTGTGTCTGGCAGCCGACACTTTCAAATGTTAATGGATCGGGGTGAACAAAGATGAAATGGGTCTGAAAATGCTAATTGTCCCTAATTCATGTAAATAGGTTTTCTAATGGAGGAATTAAGCATTTTAAATACGCAATTGGAGGCAATCAGTCCTTTCATTTGGTGGGGTGGGACAGGTGGAGTAGATTGAAATTCATCTTTCACACAGGGCTGGCTCATTTGTCACTTGGCTGTGACCAGGAAGGGATGACAGGGAGACAGGCACTTAGAGTGGACTAAGGGGAGCAGACATGCGCAGATAGCAGGGGGCAAAAGCCTCTAAATGACCTCTGATTGTATGTTAGGTATTTACATTATGTTAAGGTATCAATTAGGAAGTTCAACCAAGACCGTTAAATAGAATGTTCTCAAAACGATTTATGTTACATCGACTTTCTGTCCACATTGCTGAGGCCGTGCAGCAGACCGACCAGAGTAAATGGGTACAGTGCCCATAGTGGCTAACACCCATCTAGATCCAACCATGTGCTGGTAACTATCAGTGAAACTTTTCAGGTGTGTTCCTGTGTAACCGACACCTTCTCCTGCTGATATGTCATGAAGACAATAACTAATATCACATCACAGAAAATGTAACTAGTGCAACATCTCTAACATCAAAGCATAGCTCATTTTGTTATGAAGGCTCTAAGAAGAACAGGGCACACAGACAAATACAATATCAGGCATAAATGCTTTAAAGACTAACATGGTGAATCGTCTGGGCATAGAAGCCTCCTGACTTATTACTCTGATCATCTCAAAGAGACAATGGAGCACAAGGTCAAGCTGCCCACTGTTGTGCCACAATGTTGTAACAAGGCGAGAGGGAGAGAGAGAGAGAGAGAGAGAGATAGAGAGAGAGAATGAGAGAGACGGCACAGACATGGCGAATGGAGTATGAATCAAATGTGCAACACTATCTCTGGGAAAATGACTGAGTCAATATGAGGCTAATACTGTGGCTTCCAGGGTACAGGAGAAGAGAGCTCTGTGGGAGGGGCGAACAGGGGGCAGCCTTTACTAAGTAACGAGACAAGGAAAACCGCGTTTAAAAGGACAAATCAGATCACAAGATTTCAAACCCATTAGGCGCTACACACCGAGAATGATAATAATTATAAAGGACGGTGGTGCCTCTTGATGTCTTAGTAGAAAACAGTGTTGTACTGGGAGAAAAGCTTTTCCTGGAGGAGAATCAAAGAGCAGTTCATTTTCACTCTGACCTTCAGGGCTCCGGGCGGCGAGACAAGGGCACAAACAGATTGAGAATTAATTGGTGCAATTAACATTTTGTGATTATAAGGACTCCAGATCAATACACTATGCAAATAGCAGTATTGATGTGCTGCAGAAACCTTGTTAATTGTGTTTGGCGAACAAACAGGCCCCTGTGTTACTATTCCATAATGGAACAGGAGGCACGGACGGCCTCAAACTGCTGACCACTTTAGATGCATGAGGGCGTACAGCACTCTGCTCTCTCTGTACACCCTCCATTCCACCCCCGCTACTCTTTTCCTCTTCTCTCAAGGCGCTTAAGGAAAGTTGCAGTTTGATAGTCTTGTTTGCTTTTAAGTTGGCCTTTTAGTGGGTCTTTGAAGAGGCCCTGCTTGAAGCAAAGAGCGTGGATGCAGCTGCTTCTCTGTGGCTGTGATCTCTCCAGTAACCCGCTCTCATTTCAGGTTACACAAATGGCCTCCTCCTTCCTTTCTTGGATGGATTGTTTCAGTACAGCGGAGCAGGGATGGCCGTGCGAAACACAATTGAAACACTCAACACAGACAGCCATTCTAATGAATTAGTTTCAGCTTTATTGCTATGGACTGGATTTTCCACTCTCGTTATTAAACCGCGTTGAAAATGCACTTTCATTTCAGATAAGTACCAGTAATCCTGTTTGCGGAGCACAGTAGATGAAGTTAAATATAATTTAAGCAGAAACGGAAACGGGCGGAACAAAGTAATCACTGAAAGTGAGATTGAAGTGATGCTATTATTATTATCATTATTATTATTTTCATTATTAGAGCTTACTGTAGGCAGGGAGAGAACAGGAATGGTGATGGCAGGAGCATCGATGAGGAGAAGGTGAGGGGCAAAGAAAATACACTCTACCCAATAGCTATCAAAGAGATCCAATAAATCATAGCTCACTCAGCACCAGGCTTTTTCATATTGCCCATCTCACTGTTTGTTCCTGTGACAATGGCTTGCAAATTACAGCTCCAGAGCTTACTGCCTGCAGCCTACTGGAAATCCAAAAAAAGCTGTGAAGATAACACAGAATAACTACCATAGTAAAGCGCTACTGTTAATTACATGGGGTTAATAAGGCGAGGGAGCATTCTGCATGGCCTCATGGTGCAGTATAGCAGGAACTGGAGCCATGGCCATGGTGTAATGTTCTGTTTTGTCTTCTACCCACATAGGAGCGCTGCCCCACGTTTGCTAAGAATTCTGGGAACAAAAAAATGAACTCCCTGGTGACATAGCGGCAGAGCTGCGATAAAAATGTGCAAATATTAATCCGGCAATGCTTTATGTTAGTCACGGCTTTTAACAAATATAAATTATTAATATTAAAAGAGCGTTACAGAGTAGTGTTAAATCATTTAACACTCTGCCCTATTCATTAGAATGGAGAATGAGGTTCTCAACACAAAGATTACAGGTAAAGTCGTAAAATAGAACAATTGAATGTTGTTAGACGTTTGTTAGCATGCTAATTGCCCTTAATTCTTTTCAGTTCTGGGCCGTGCTCATTGAAAGCATTAGAATTAATCCCCTGGTGATGAAGTTGGTGTTAGGAATGGAAAGCACTCAGCGCAGTACATGAAGACTACTGGACACAAAATGTCACAGCCATGTTTATTAGAGCGTTACACAATAGCCTTAACTATGAGTCAGATTACAACAGGGAATCACCTGAATAATAATGCAGCTTGTGTCACTTCTTGATGGACTGTTTACTGTGTAATTTTATCACAGATCAATGTCTATAAGTGACCACTTGACATAGATACCCGGCAAGTACGTTTGACACAAAACTATCAGAGGCCCTAACAGGCCCAAATTATACACCAGGTTTACTATGTGCATGGCAAATAGCCAATTATTGCTTTCCTACCTAAAGTATTAACTTAAATTAAAATCTTGAACTGCAAAAATCCACAAATTCAACAATGACTAGAAACTAAAAAAGACAATTAATGGAAATGCCCAGCGGCTTTGACAATGATTGGACCTACCAAGCTATACATTAAAGAGCTACACACATCTGGAGTGCATCCAACATGGCAGCCGTTTAGTACACTACATTTGGGCAGAGCCCTATTGCTTGTCCGTATGGGTCCTGGTCAAAAGTAATGTGAGTATATAGTGCTGTTCTGGATGTATGCTACACTTCTGTCAGACAATGACCCCGTGGCCCCATTGTCATGAAGAATCCATTGACAGAGGAAACATCCTCTTTCATTCCTGATGAACATCCCCACTGAATCAATCTGTGGCTGCAGTCAGGCATCCACCAATCACCACTGAACACAGGAAACCCGTGGGGATCCAGACCAATCCACAGATGACCACCAAAGTAGCTTGGACAAGAAGATTGTAATGATGTACTGTGTGAAATAAGGCCTTTACAGTAATATGGATGAAGTCATTTTAACCACAGCTGAAAGCACTGATACTAAAAATATTGCTAGTGCTATTATTACTAGCACAACTATCACCGATGTGACCTGAAATAACAGTAAATAGAAATAGTAAAACAAACAGACCCAAACCCATGTGCAGCTTTTGTCAAAAGCTTGTGAGGAATTTACATCTATAAAGGGATTGCTTTCCTTGGGCTCAAATAGGTCTTCCGTGTACCTATGTAATGGTAGAGGAAAACTAGAAATAAAAATTCACATTGCTCAAAGCATCAGCGATTAATTGAGGACTCAAAAAAACCATTGAAAGGTACATGTCCATTCAATATGTTGGCCAGATACCGGGACAAGAAGATAGCCAATCCTTTTTGGAGCAATGTCAAGAGTTGTTAAATCATAGGTTTCCATGGCAGAGAGATATAAAAGACCGACATAATGACATCCTTCAGAAAGACAGAGACAAAATAAAAAGTGAAAACAGATGCAAAGAGGAAAGAAGACCATAGAAGACCATAAAGTATTGGGTTTAAATTTGACCTAAAATTGAAAGAATATTAACATTTTATTATATTCTTGTATCCTGTTATTATTACCTCACTGGCATCTTGGCTTGTGTGCATTATGGAAATGAGGTAACACTACTTTGCTTAACAATAAAACACTGACTTTGAATCCTCTTACTTAAGTTTGATTGCTTCTTGACGGCGGTTATAAATGAATTGTGTTGAGGAGTGATAAAGAGCTTATTGTCAGGAATAAAAGCCCAGAGCAATGAAGAAAAGCTACACATGGAGTGGCCAGACGATACAGGCTATTACGGTGAGGGAATGGTGTCCTTGACTGCCAGGACGGCTTAGAATTTTATTTCATCTTGTTTTGCTGCCTGCTGACAATGATGCGTGACTCTGGAACTGGAGGAAGAGGGCAAGCATGAGAGCCATTTTAGATATCATTTATGCGCGTGTGTCTATGTGAGCCGTGTATATTAGAAAGCTTGTATGAATGTGTGTGTGTGTTCATGTGTCTGTGTTTCTGTTTAGATGTCTGTAGTGGTGTTGTCTGAGTTCATTTTGATTGCACTATACATATGTTTTGAGTGAGTGTGATACAGCTTGTCGTTCTTTTTGAGTTGTGTCAGGCGTTTCATGTACACACACTCAGACTGACCTCTATCTGTCTCACGTACCTAAGCCTCAAACTTAATGTAAATTAGCACCGTGGAGGACTGGGGGACTCTGGGAATTGTTGTTTATCTACTTTAGTGTGATGACGGTTGAGTTGGTAAGGCCCTCTAGTGGGTTCAGAATTTGGACTCTGTGTTTCTCAGCAGTTTGAAGCTGCCCCTTCATGCTGTCTCTATGTTTGGTTGACTGCTTAATTTGGGGTGAGCACACAGTTTGTTTAGAGGTTATCATTGGTTTTTCCAAGGTGAGCCAGTGCTTTGGATGTTTACAGTCTGAAGCCCTCGGTAGACATCTGGCTGGACTCAAACCCCAGAGCGAAGCTCCTCGATGCCAGGTTCATTCTCTTTATATACAGACATACTTCCCAAGGGATTCACACGAGATCCATCAGTATAAAAGATTACACAACTATAAATGAAGGCTGTACTAATTGGTCTTTAAGGAATATGAAAAATGATACATTCAAGGAGGAAAAAGTGAAGACTGTGATGAAGTAAACCTCACAGAGAAAGACTTCCAATGAATTATGCAGAGCTTCAAAACAAGGGAATAAAACCCCTGTCGGAATTTGTCTCTGAGTCCAGTATGCCAGAACCCATTACTCTTTAAGTTAAGAATACTGTATGTCCAATAATTAACTCACGGGATCCTGTGGGTTTTCTAGCATAACGGAAATAATGAGCCTACACCAAAAAAGTGAAAAAAAGAGAGTCAGACCCTTTGTTCCGATTGGTTCAGGCACCCAGATATTATTTTCAAAGAACTACGCACAGTTTATTTTCCCCTTAAACACACTGAAGAGCAATCTGTGGGATTATAGGACATTGCAGAGATGATGCTAGTGCTGAAAAGGCCCACATGAACAGGGTCCCCCAGTGTTCCACCAAAGTCCTCTTAGCTGCAGCCTTGGCCTGGCCACAGGCTGAATCTCCGCTGCCAACCAAGTCCCAGCTGCAATCAGAGCTTCAGCCCATCCCCAATGAAGACTCATCATTCTCCTCCCCAGCACCAGCAGCCCCAGCAAGCCCCAGCAGCGCCAGCAGCCCCAGCCTAAACTCCAGCCCTGTCCCCAGCCTCTAGCCCTCCCTGTCTGCATCCGGCTGGAACTTTATTTAATGACTGAAGTTTTGTAGTTGATATGCTGAGGTCCCACACCAGGCTGGGAGCAGCGGCAGAGGAAAAGCTTTAAAGCATGGGCGAACAAATGGGATTTAACACACAAGAGGCTCTGATGGCCTATTCATTCTGCTTTGGCTAGCTTCCAGAATGAGCCAGCCTCTTTCCTAATTCATGGATAATTTCTATCAGAGGTATCAAGAGACTTCTTTTCCCCGGGCAGGATGCATCCGCATAACTTTAATGGATTCATTCAAGGGCTACGGCACGGAGACATTGATTAGACTGCCTCAGAGGCCCCGCTGCTAGTCGCCTGACATAGGCAGCAAATGAAATGTGACCTCCGGTAAACAGGCATGAACCACCCAGACCCAACGTAATTCATTAGCTCAGAACCTTTCCCAATCCTATTTCATTAATGGAGTGATTTGAAAAAAGGGCTGTTGTAATTACCAATTCCTGCAAAGGAAAATTCGTGAATAATATAAAAACAAGACTAAAATGTAACACACAATTAAGGGTGAAAGATGGGTTGTTGAAACCATTGTTGGACATCCAAGCAGGAACACAGGAGGAACCAGCAACGAACACATGCAGATGAAGCAGAATTAATGTGGTGACTTGTGGAAAATTTCCACAAGTCACCACAAAATATTTTCTTGCTGGATATCTTTATTTGTCAGCAGGAGAAAAGTCAATTTATTCATAATTTGACAAAGTCAAGCAGTGACAGCAGGGGAGAGTAAGTTAATCAATTTGTAGTGAAATGAAAAGCAGAGGAGAGGAAAAATGCTATCCACTTTTGTCTGATGCTTTGGGGATTTAACAGTGGGTCATTCTGTCCATGCTACATTCCAGGTTTTCAGAACTTAATCAGAAAGCTCTTCAAATGTGGTCTTTGAGATTCACATACAGTCCACCCCTACCCTTTTAACCACAATCCTTTTCCTCAGCAGGTTCTGTTGTTATTCTAACCATGGCAGTCTGAAGTGGGAAATAACACCACAGTATATTTGCCTGGGAAAAGCTTCACCTTTCTCCTCAATGTCAAAAAGGAGACAATCACAACATCTCTGTAGGTGCATATGTTACATCACTTATTTCTCTAATTGCATTCATTTATTTATATTAAATTAATAATGTATGATGCAACACACAGTTGTATGCAAATGAACAATTTAATTTTAATGAGATTTTAATGACCAAACAAATAATTAGTAGCCAGTGTGGTGTGTGCCTGTAATTTGCTCAGGGACGGATTGCAGTCAAACACATTGACATTTTTCCTATTCTACTAGACCAGTTGATGACAAATGTGGTGCTGAATAACTAGCAGTGACCATTACAACCAGTGCAAACAACAATCATGCAGCAACATAGAGGCCCAGCACACTTTGAATTAGTCACACATATCACTGTTCCAGACAATGGAAAACTCCACTAGCAGCCATGTCTTACACATTCTAACGATTCCCATTGCTCTGGCAGGAAAGGCAGGCGGAGGGCTTGATGCTGTTGGACCGAAATGGCATTTGATAATGGCTTTTTTTTTGCAAAAGACATTGTTAAGATTTACATTTTCAAATATATGCTGACCTTTTTTTCCCTCCTTTCCTTTGTTCGCTTGTCATCAGACCTGTAATTGAATCAATATATTTCCTGATCAGCCCAGAGATTGAATAAGGTCACAGGAAGCCATGTGTGGACATTAAAAATCATTATTCTACTCAAATTGAGCAGAGATGGCATAGACCATTCAGGGTTCAAAATGAAATTCTATTAGAGTCTATTACACTTTTACAATTATAGAGACGTTCCAATATTACAACGGGAAATGAAGTCATAATAAAAAGCCCAGGGGTGTATTACAAAGAAATGACTGTGCTATTTTTTTCTAACTTGAAATCCCTTATTGAATTGATGAAGAGAACTTGGTGACTTTCCGGTCACTGATAAGTGACCTTGGTCATGAAAAATAGAGGAGCCTTTCAGTATAGCTCCCATTTCTTATTTGAAGTTTTCTCTGTGCTTCACATGGCTATATACATACTGTTCCAGTTGCAGGCATAGTGTGCTGAATCTACAAAGTGTTGTAATAGTGTCTTCCTTAAAATCGATTCCCCTTACAGGCACGTTTTGGGACAAGTGTTAGTATCTGCAAAACACAATTATGGCTTTAATTATGTGTAATAAAAAATACAGAGGAAAGGCTCCAACAGTACGTTATGAACTCTTCTGAATGGCAAGACAGACTAATTGAAAAGCCGAATGGCATCATGCAATTGGAGGACAATGTCTAAACCCTGTTACCCATCATTTCAGCAAAAAAGAAAAGTAAAATTAAATAATCACACTGAGAACTTTCCGTTTTCAACTCTGGCAAATAATGTCCATCTATCAAAGCAAGAATGAGATAAAATTCCATTTTTAATTGGCTTAGTTATTGAAATGAATAACACTTATCAGCAATCAACTTATCAACTCTGTACGCATTGAGAGGAGAGGGGAGAGAGAGGGAAAAAGAGAGAGAGAGAAATCTGCCAAGCAATATGAAATAAACGAGTCCTTTCAGCTTTAGGATCAGTCCAGTGTCATTAAGTTTACATTTTCATAAATGAACACTGGGTCTGTGTCTTCCACAAATGGGAAGATCTGTCTTGTGACACAAAGGGAGGTTGGCCTGCGCAAGGGTCCACACTGCAACATACAGATAATGGGGACGAAGACGCTTGCCTAACTTCCTCAGTTGTCATGCTGCTGTTTCACTAAAGCTACCCCTCTGTTAAATTAGGTGTGATGGTTACAATGTCTGTAGTGTTCCTACGCTCCTTGAACCCCAGTCAAATTACAGTGAACAGGGAAATACGAGCAGCTTGGAATTGTTGCCAAGCTTTGCAGCCATCATTGCTGGGCGAAAATTGGCTTTTATTTCAGGTGGAACAGAGTCATCGAAAGTACATCTCCATTGTGAGGCGACCCAGTTAAAGTCTGCATAAAGAGAAGGATGCTAATGAGAGGGACCATTTATACCTTCCGTTCCACCCCCACCACTCATATTTTTTTGGTAGCATAAAACCTCCAAGTGGAACGTTTATGACACACATAATGACAACCTAAATCAGTGGGTGGCTCCAATCTACAAGGATTAGTGGTTTTGATGGAGTTCAGTACACGAAGCCATTCTTGTCACTTTATTAAGAGCTTCTCAAGTCATCTCTGTAGAGGTGGTGAGGGGGGAGGAAAGGACACATTTCTCAGCTAGCAAATTAGGCAATTCAAGATAAATAAAATGGAGTACAATGTCCGAATTGAGTCAGTTTCTGTAAAAGTTGCTTGAGAAAAAGTTGAGTTTATCTCAACTTCTGAAGGTTTTAGCTGCCTCAAAATAGCAAACAGATACGCTGGCAACATACAATACCTTTTCTATTTACCGCTTTTTTCTATTTGAATACGTGACATTTCTGTCAGCTTTTGAAGAGCATCTGAGTAGGTGAGATGCTACAGGCACCAGTAGAATACATCTCTGTGTCTGTACATGGACAGCAACTTGACAGCGAACACCAGAATATTGACTGTGCTTTTGCAGCTAGTTCAATAAACAAACACTAGCAAGCCAGAATTTTTTTATAACGTGCTGGAATGGTTACATATATTCAATCAACCAAATTTATTTCAGCAACCCTTAATTGCATAAGCCTGTTTTTGCATGTTTAAGTGACCAGGAAGTAAATAAATGCAGATGGACTATGTCCAGAATCTCTAAACAGAACCTAGTTCTGTCGCAGAACCAGGTGGACATGGGAAGGGAAAACCAGGTGAGTGTCTCTCAGTTAATCGGCAGACCATTCCACAATAATGGAGCTCTATGGCAGAATACCCTGTCTCCAGCTTTCTGTTAAGAAATTCTAGGTATAGTAAAAAGGGCTGTATCTTGTGACCTTGTACTGTAGGTACAGTACGTATGGCAAGACCAGTTCAGAGAGATAAGGAGCAAATTGCAACCACATGATTTGCTGTTTGGCTATTTGCATTAACAATTAAGTAACTGTTCCTAATAAAGTGGACGCTGAGTATAACATTACCATTCACATATAAGGCAAACCATACAAAATCTTACCAGATACTGGTTTAGTTTTTGTACAAACAATGTTTTCTCATTAAAGATTCAAATGGGATTCATTAATATTATGTACACTATGGGTAGTGTAGCTAAAGTAGACATGATTACACACTGGCAAAAGCAACTCATTACTGGTTCATTTTCAAACAAATGTTCAAGTCATGGATTGATAATTATTTAATCTGCTAACCACTGAATTTGATAGAAATATAGCTGAAAACACATTGTCAGTTGAGAAACATGGGTGTAGTTTGAAAACGATTTCTGGAATATTGGTTTGTGGTGTTATAGGTGTTGTCTATCCCCGCATAATCTAAAAGTAAAATCCAAAACATGTCTGTTAGTGTTTAAATTCAAAATGTGTAACTATTCTCAAATTCATGATGCTTTGGTTTGACAGTACTTTTCTTGAAATCAGTGGTCACAAATCAAGGAATGTATCTGTAAGTCATGACTGCAATCGCCTGGAGAAATACATGTCACTAAATACATGTCACTAAACAAAAATATAACCAGTCCCCTACACTGTCCTGGAATTCAGGTTTCGCCATGCCTTGGGCTTCCTCAAAAGAGCCAGCTCAAAAAAAACACAGAATGACATGGTCAATTGTCTTTGATGAAATGTGCCGATTCCTAGAAACGTTCAAGTTATGTTTGCAAATACTAGTATGCCTCTCTGACTTGTCTATGTTAGCTTGTCTAATATACGGCTAGCTTAAATAAGAATTTCAGATGTGCTCTGACAGCTCATGTCGTGTTTGTTCAATTCCTCTTGAAATTGCCTGTTCTCATCCACTGTCTGTCTAACAGCTGATGAATGGAATGCATGTGAGTTTTCTTTCCAATTTGTGTTTTTAGAAGTAAATCTACACTTTTTGGTGGACAGACCTGTCACTGTGATGACTCCCATGATGTTGCTCATTTTAACACCCCATGGGGGACTATATGCCTATAATATTACAAATATTTCCCAACATAAAACCAATGTAACCAATGTTAAAATACATTATTTTCAGTTTCAGTGTTTTGAAATCAAATTTTAAACAGAACGCAACTTCAGTATACCCTTTGTAATTCAATAATATGAGGCTGAAGGGTCTGAATGCTCTGGCAAGGCGCTGTACACACTGCATGATGCACACATTTCAATTGACTGGTGTGCCTTTTTAAAAGTTAATAGTTGGATTTTTTCCCCGTCCCAAGTGTGGGTATACAGAGTTTAACAAGGTAAGGTTGGTTTACAGAAGACCATCATCATCTGTATTAAATCTGTACTAAACCATCATAATGTCTATCAGTACTAGGCCATCATCATGTCTTTCTGTACTAGCCCAGATTTTGTCAAGAACAACTCAAATAAGAAAAGAGAAACGACTGTCTGTTATAACTGCAAGAAATTAGGTTTAGTCAAACTGTAAAATCTCAAGAACATTGAAAGTTTCTTCAAGTATGGTTGAAAAACCATCAAGCCCAATGATAAAACTTGGTTTCATGAGGACTGCCACAGGGAAGGAATACCTGGAGTTACATCAGCTGCAGAGGAAAAGTGTATTGGAGTAACCTGTCTGAGAAATCAGCTAATCTCTGATTGCAGCATAAATAAATGCTTCACAGATCTCAAGCAATATCTCAACATCAATCTTTCAGAGGAGACTTCATGAATCAGGTCTTTATGGTCAAATTGTAGCAAAGAAACCGCTACTGGAGAACACAAATGAAAAGAAGAGACCAGCTTGGTCCAAGAAACACAAGAAATGGACCATCGATTATTGTAAATCATTATGTTGGTCTGATGATTCCAAATTAGAGATTTTTGCTTTCAACCGGCAGTGGTTTGTGAGACGTTGACTGGGTGAAAGTGTGATATCTGCACGTTTAGTTCCCTCTATGTGAAGCATGGAGGAGGAGGTGTGATGGTGCTTTGCTAATGATATTGTCTGTGATTTATGTAGAATTCAAGGCACACTCAAACAGCATTTCTACCACAAAATTCTGCAGCATCTCACTTTTCACTCATTTCTTCTTAAAGCAGCATATCTACATGTATAGCAGCAATTCCATTAAAGTGTCTGTTAAATTCCAACACAGACACACCTCATTTTACTTAATGAGGTACCGATTAGGTCATTACCTGAACCAAATCTAATTTAACGAGGAAAAGCATCACTGTCATCACTGTCCTCTTGCAATAGGATCAGCTGGATGGCAAAACAGTGCAAGTAGTAATTTGAAGATAAAATACTATTCAGCATGACAAAGAGTTGCTTTGAGTGAAAAAAAGAAGGGTTCAATACTGGCTTTACTGGTAGAGGGATACAGTGAGCGTCAAGTTGCTTCCATTCTGAAAATTTCAAAGATGGCGATTCATGAGGACAAGGTCAAGCAACAGACATTGGGGACAACAAAGCTACTAACTGGCAGAGGGCAAAAACGACTGTTCATTGACTGAGATGACCGTCAACTCATATGAATGTCACTCAACAACTGTAGGATGGTAACAAGTGACCTACAAAAAGAAGGGCAAACATCTGCTTGGGTGAAGTGCACGGCTAGGACGGTTCGAAACAGGGCTGAAGTCATGCAAAGCTAGAAAAAGGCCTTCATCAATGAGAAACAATGAAGAGCCAGGCTGAAGATTGCAAAAGTCCATAAGGATTGGACCATAGAGGATTGGAAAAGGTCATCTCTGACGAGTCAATTTTCAATGAAAATTGTTTTTTTCAGCAGTACAATGCTCCATGCCACACAGCCAGGTCAATCAAAGTATGGATTGAGGACCACTAGATTACGACCCCGTCATGGCCAGCACAATCTCCAGACCTGAACCCTACTAAACTACTTTGGAATTTGATCAAGAGGAAGATGAGCCATCAGATCACATCACAGTATAACACCAAGTATATTACACTTCAGGGATATTAATCCATCCAGTTAGGAAGCATAAGCAATTGTGAATCAATGTCACTTGTTTGGGTGCAAATGAAAGTGACAAAAGGAGAAGCAACAGCAAGACAAACCCCAAATAGGAATGATTTTGAAGGTGGTGGCCACAGACAATTGCTCTCTCCATATCCTTGCTGACTGATTCTTCTCTAGTTTTGTGTTTTGCTAGAGTCCTTGTCACTGCTGTTAGCATGAGGCAGTACCTACAGCAAATTCAGGTTGCACAGGTAGTCCACCTCTTCCAGGATGGCACATCCATACGTGCTATTGCAAAAAGGTTTTCTGTGACACTCAGTACAGTCTTAAGAGCATGGAGGAGATCCCAGAAGACGGGCCAGTTAGACATGAGGAGAGTTAGACAGGGCCGTAGAAGGGCATCAACCCAGCAGCAGGAACGGTATCTGCTCCTTTGTGTGAGGAGGAACAAGAGGACCACTGCCAGAGCTCTATGAAATAACCTCCAGCGAATTACTGGTGTGCATGTTTCTGACCAAACTGTCAGAAAGAGACTCCATGCGGGTGGCATGAGGGCCTGATGTCCTCTAGTGGGACCTGTCCTCATAGCCCAGCACTATGCAGCATGACTGGCATTCGCCAGAGAACACCAGAATAGGCCGGTCCAGCATCCTCAGCAACGTGACAGGCGTGAAAGAGCCTGGAGACACCGTGGTGAATGTTATGCTGCCTACAAAATCATCCAGCATGACCAATTTGGCGGTGGGTTAGTGATGATCTGGGAAGGCATATCCTTTGAAAGTCGCATAGACCTCCCACTGCTGGGCAACGATAACCTGACTGCTGTTAGGGACTGGGATGAAATCCTCAGATCCACTGTCAGAACTTACACTGGTGCAGTGGGCCCTGGGTTTCTACTGGTGCAGGACAATGCCCGGCCTCATGTGGCCAGAGTGTGTAGGCAGTTCCTGGATGATGGAGGCATTGATATCATTGACTGGCCTTCATGTTCCCCAGACCTGTATCCAATTGAGAACCTCTGGGACGTTATGTTTGGCCGCATCCGACACCGCCAAGTAACGCCACAGACTGTTCACTGGTGCCCTGATCCAGGACTGGGATATCCCCCAAGACACAACCCACCATCTATTCAGGAGCATCCCCAGACATTGTCGGGAATGCATACAGGCACGCCATACACACTGGTCACATTGTTGAGTTGCAGTGAGGAAAGTTGGAACAGCCTGTGATTTCAATTGTATTCTCAGATTTTCGGTGTGAATTTCCATCCAGCCCTCGATCAGTTGGTGATTATGGTTTACATTAACTGTTGTTACATAACTTTGTTCCCAGCAAATTACACAATGTACAGATTTTGATGTACAATAAATGCATATTTTGTTAATTGAGAACTGATGTGTGATTTATGTGTTCCTTAAATTTTTTGAGCAGTGCATATACAGTACAGTACACACATTACATATTCATGTGTGCATGTGTTATGTGTGAATAATGTATGGGTAGGTATGTGTGCAAGTCTGTATAAAAGGGTTAGAGCAAAGAGTGGCCCATGCAGATATTTTGGGTAGACATTCAGTAATAATTTTGCTGGAAAATTTGGCTTGTGGGAAGCTTTAAAGGGTCCTGTAGTAATATTTTTCTTCCAGCAATAATTTTGTTGTTCCTGATCTGTGTTCAAGCAGTGTTCCTGATCTGTTTGGATATATTTTCTTTGGATATTTCTTTATGTTGTGAATTGTTTGGCCATCCACTATCCAGGCCCTCCTTGGCCAACCAGGCCATTTGTGATTACAGAGCTCAGCAGTATGTCTAATGTTTTGGCCAGCTTTCTGATTTTTTCCTCATAATGGCTTCCTTGACTTTTGTTGACATCAATTTGGTCCTTGTGTTGAAAGACATCCATTGCAATCTCAAAAGCCAAACACAGTGTCTAATCAAATCTAAACACTGACAGTCCTCTTCTCTGCAGAAATTATGTGATGTTAACTGATAAACTAATAACACCCATCAAGACAGTTATCCCAATACTTTTGGTGTCCTGAAATAGGGGGAACATTTATATAAACAGTTGTGCTTTCTAAATATTGAAACCAATATGTACACACATTCCCTCAAATAAAAGATGCTTATAACACTGTAACAAATTTGTATCTTTATTTGTTCCTGGTTAGTAAAAAAAGTATAGAAAATTACTATTATTGCCCACAAACTTTGCTTTTTTGACCAGGATAGTAATAATCGACCTACTTTCAATGAGAAAATGGGCAAATTTGTGTATTTTCATTCACAAAAAACAAAAAACAAAGACATATGATTCCAAATTAACATGTATGTATACTAAAGTAATAACATATTTTAGAAGAGAGTAGTTTTTCAAGAGTCACTTTCACGAATCAGATCCCAAATGTAATGTCCCATCATGTTCTCGTTATACTGTCCTTGGTAGTGGCGTTTAAAGTCCAGTATATTCAGGTGGAAGCGCTTGCCTTCCGAGTGCGCTCCCATGTTCTTGAATTGATCAAGATGAATATCAAGGATATGGACTTTGAGGGACATCCTACAGCCCATTGTGCCGTAGTTCCTCTCCAGAGTCTCAACCAGCTCCACACGGTTTTTGGCCTTGTGATTGCCCAGGAAGCCCCGAACCGCAGCAACAGAGCTGTTTCAAGCCTCTTTCTTCTTACTATTGAGCTCCTTGGGAAATTCATCGCACTCCAGGATGTTCTTTATTTGTGGTCCAATGAAGACAGGAGCGTCTAAGATGCCGACAAGGGGAGGAAAGGTAGGGAATAGAAAACATACAGTTGTGCTAAACATTTTGCATACCCTTGGAGAATTGGTAATATTTGTACCATTTGTAAAGAAAACATGAGTGAACAGGCAAAACACATTTTATGTATTTTATTACTAATGGGATACACATTCAACTGTACGTTATAACAAAATGGCACAATCATTAAACAAATCATGGCAACAAAGAAAAATATGAACTGACCCATGTTCAAAAGTCTGCATACCCTTAGTTCTTAATACTGTGTATTGCCCCCTTTAGCATCAATGACAGCATGCAGTCTTTTGTAATAGTTGTCTATGAGGCCTTGAATTCTTGCAGGTGGTATGCCTCCAGGTCATGCAACATCTTTGGACGTATTGCATGAACCGCACGTTTGAGATCTTCCCAGAGTGGCTCGATAATATTCAGGTCAGCAGACTGTGATGGCCACTCCAGAACCTTCACCTTTTTCTGCTGTAACCACTGGAGGGTCAACTTGGCCTTGTGCTTAAGGTTATTGTTGTGCTGGAAAGTCCAAGAGTGTCCTGTGTGCAGCTTTCGTGCTGAAGAATTCAAACTGTCTGACAGTATTTTCTGATTACATGCTGCATTCATCTTGCCATCATATTTCACCAGATTCCCTGTGCCTTTAAAGCTCACAAACCTCCATCAGTGAGCCAGTGAAGCATGTCAAGGTGCTGTTGGGCATATTGTAACTGGGCTTTTTTGTGGCATTAGCGCAGTAAAGTCTTCTTTTTGGCAACTCGACAATCGAGCGCATTTCTGTTCAAGTATTGCCATATTGTGCTTCGTGAAACAACCACACAGTCTTTCCAGAGTAGCCTGTATTTCTCCTGAGGTTACCTGTGTTTTTTTTCTCATCTCAAGTTTTTCTTTCTTATCTCTAGCAATTCTTCTGGCAAGTTTTGGCTGAAATGTTTCTTAGTCTACCTGACCTTGACTTGGTATTAAGAGATCCCTGAATTTTCAACTTCTTAATAAGTGATTGTACAATACTGACTGGCATTTGCAAGTCTTGGGATATACAGCTCAGAAAAAATTAAGAGACCACTGAACCTTTTTCTTTCCTTTCCAAAAAAAAAAGAAAAGTATGAGGAACAGAAGCATTCAATTTGCCTCTTAATTTTAACCCTTCTGTTCCTCAATCCAAACTTTCCATTTCGACATTTACGGAAAGGAAAGAAAAAGATGCAGTGGTCTCTTAATTTTTTTTTGTAGCTGTATTTATATAAGCCTTAGCAAACATGTCAAGACCTGATGCCACCGACATAACAAGGTAATAGAGGTTGTTATATACAGTACAGTATCGTAAGCTTAACTTTAACAGGTGACTTTCTGCTGTAGTTGCTAGGATGATGTTGATTGATAAATTAGAAATATAACATAACTTACCCAGCAGTGCAAGAGCAGTATGATTGCATAAGCATTCACCCACTTTAGTCAATATTTAGTAAGGGCAACTTTGGCCCTGATTACAGCAATGAGCCTATTTGGAAAAGTTTACCATCTTTCCACATCTGGACACAGCAATGTTCTGCAAAATTGCTTAAGCTCATTAAAATTGCATGGGACCCTTTGTTGATTATTCAGTTATTTCCAACTGGATTGAGATTTGAGGCATTAACTGGGTCCCACCACAACATTGACCTTTTTGTTTTTGAGCCACTCCAGTGGTAAAATAATATATATTCAAAATATTAATTATAAATGATCATGGGGTGAAAAAAAACACCAAAAGACATTGACTTCTATAGACCCGTATTCTTCCAGGTTCCTATTTTCATGCATTTTATGAGTAATTGAACCTTACTGAAAAACAACAAAAAAGTTTTGTGTGCCTCCCTTAAGGCAATGTTGAATGCTTTGTCCTAGGAGATTCATTAGAGTGGGATGGTCGATGTGAATAAATAAATCTGTCTCTATAATTAAGACAGAGCTGCAGTATGTAAAACAAGTGAAGATCCCTATTTTAAAAACAAGAACACTGTACTCTGGTGTCCCATACAACCATGTATACTCCTGCATCAACCTCAACATGAATTCCACAACATTCTATGAAACTATGGAAATGAGAAAATGACTATATCCATGATAATTGCTTGTCAACATTTTCTACAAAGGGTATCAAGTTGTTACTCTCTGTTAGAAACTGACTACAGAGATGCCCCTAGCCATCTCTATGTTGGTCGGAGTGATGGTCAGGGCCTGGCAGATGGGATGCCTCTAGGCATCACTGCAATTTAGTTTTTGGTTGTCCCTAGTTAGAGGCAGATGCACCGCATTGCCTCTAATTCGGGATCTTATTTAGGTAGAGTTTTTCCACACCACTTTCGGATCTTTGTTTATGCCGTATGCATGCCAGTTCATGATTGTTTGCATGCCTTTGTTGTTTTGAAGTGAACCGAATAAAGGAATGTTCTTTAGCTCTGCTCCTGGTGTCCTGCTTCTCCTCAGCCGTGACACTGTGTATTTCAACATTTTATAATAAGATTTCATGTTGTAAAAATGCTGTCAGTTCCACTTTAAATGGGATCTAGGAGTCTTGGAGGACATTCCTGAGGCAGATACTACTCCAACTGTGGTTGACTTAAATCCAGGAGACCAAGCTATTATTGAGACAGACCTCTTAATAAAGCAATTTACAGAAATACTGTATAGCACTTGTAGTAGTGTTGATAATGTGACCGTTGATAACCTTTCAGACATTCAGAGGACCACACCAGATGGGTCTGTACCAGTAGACAGCACTGACAGCTCGAAATGACACCTTTCAGACTGTAGACAGCGCTGACAGCTTGAAATGTTAGGAATGTATGCGCTACTATGTTGTTTTCATTCTCTTTTTCATGGTAGGGTGCATTTTCGGCCACTAAATATCTTGGTAAGTCAGATTATTTATAAACTGTAATGTACTTTTAGGAGAGAGTGGTCTGCACACAGTCAGCAGTTAGGTAGGCGGCACACATACACCTCGGGATTATTTGATGGACAGTTCTGGGCAGAATTTAGTCTCACTTCAGAAGCAAAACTTCTTTACAGACCAAAGTCATGCCTGTTCAGTAGCACAGTGATAGCCGCATACAGAAAAACAAACACACCCTAACCGAAGCACACCATTCCGTATGTTTCAAAAGGGTGTGACACTGAGAGCACCCAAATATGGACACTGTGGGAGATACTGCATGTCAAATCGATCAGGTAGTAGGCTCAGGTAGTAGGATCAGGTAGTAGTCAGCGAACAGCCTGTTCATAGCGAAATTCATTAAATACACCTGCTGCTGCGTAGCACTAGTCCATCGTACGGTGCATGTTCACAACCAGTTAACCACACAATAGCGTAAGACACCCTATAAACCCCCTAATGTCCATCCCAGCTCGACACCACGTGTAGTACATTCATTTTCCTTCTACAGAACTCTGCTTATCCACAGCGGCTGTCTGCTTGAGTCATTGATGGCTGTAGGCTCTACCTGCTGTCAGACCAGCAGCACCTCCCTGCCATCCCCAAAGACGCCGGTCACCTGTCCGCACGTGCACCATTAACTGAAAGCAGAGCTCCAGTGTGGGTATATTACCAGCATGTCAGAGGATTGGCCCTCAGAATGCATTAGCGGGTGACTGCACGCATAAGGGGGACTAAGGTTATGGCCTTGGCTGCCATGGGGGACCCATGGAGGTCATACATACAATATCATTTCACCCACACTGTTACAGTGGAGAGGTACAGACTGGCTGCTTTCCCGCCATCACTCCAGCACCAACAGAAGATGTATACCCACAGGTTGGCGATTAGGTTGGACCAATTTCTCTGAGCTAATAGTTGGCTGGTCAGAACATAATTAGCATAGTATTAGCCCAATTTACAGGCTGTCACAACAAAATGTATGTTTTTTAACACATCTGGTTAGCATTTGATGAATTCAATGACAATGACAAGAAATACATATTATTAAATACTTGCAGATAAAAACATATAAGTTAATCTGCCAGTCCTTTGCAGGTATTTATCTTTCGCTTTTGCAGGTATTTATCGCGTCTTTGCTAACATGAAGCACTTTGGAGGTTCACATTTTTGTAGAATGCTTCATGTTACAGAGATTGGTTCATTTTCAAAAAAGGAAATTATAAGAAAGATAAAAAGAAGTATCTTTTCTTCATGTACCTCATACATTTTTGACTTGGTTTTAACCAAAAACTTTAAAGATTGAGACTTAAGTTATCTAACAGATAACCCTACCTATTATTTCCATTATAGAAAGATATCTCTCTTGTTGATGGTTAAGGCAATTGTTTACATAAATTAGGACTACTCAACTCACATTCAGCACCATTTGCTGTCTACTTCGATTTGATTATGCCGTACCGCCGCTATATAAATATGCTCCAAAGCTGTCCACAACTTGCCATCTTTGTCAACTGTTTCCTGCACTCTCAAGTAAAAATTTAACCGTTGCATTATTCAAGTTAATTTACTTCTTGGGACTTTCCATTTGGATAATTCTTCATCAATTCACTATGATGTTGCTGTTGATTTTATTAATATTTCTAATTATTATTGGGCTTTTGAGTAGCCTAAAAATATTACAGGAGGCCAGTTTTGACCCAGAGGCTGACAGTTGCAGTGTCTTCTCTGTAAGCAGAACAGAAGCCCACTCCCCCCATTTCAGCAGGCTCCCCTGGGTGTGTTGGGGGCCTGACGGTGATTCATGTATTTTCTGTTGCGTGCAGCCTTCTGTAGTGGTACAGCAACGCCGGATGGAATGAAAAACAGATTAAGGAAGCAGGCAGCTGAGACCACGAGGATGTTTGGCTAGTGGCTATTAAATTATTGGCCCTTTTCACACCTAATGAAACAACTTTTAGCTTTGCAGCATATTAAATACCCCCCAATCACAGGCCAAAGCAGCCGAGCTCCCAGGACTGAGAAGTCAACATTAGATTTTAATTAAAAACAAACAAACAAGAACAATTTGGGAAATGTAACAGGGAACTTTATTCAGGGAACTTTGAACTCTACAGGCAATCAGAAAACTTCAACAAATCCATAAAGAACCATGGTTAATGAGATATTGGCCATACACACATAGAGTACATAAACAAATATTAAATAAAAGGTATAACACCAGATGACAGTGGGAAGAGTCAGAATAATATGAATATGTTTTGTGAAACATGACTGCTGAGTGTATGTTAACAAACGTGTTCCATGAAGCCAGCAATTAAGACACACCACTGTCTCTGATTTATCATTTGATAATTAATCTAATCTCTCTAACCTTCAGGGCAGGGCACTTATCATGAGTACATCAGATTGCTTTTGAAAATCATCTTGAGACAGGACAAGAAATAATTTACCTTCCCTTTTGTTCATGGGAATTTCTATGGATCTTTATTTCAATGCTAAATGTGTCCTTTCAGGTGTAAATGGTTGTGTGAGATGTCCCATCGTTAGTGGCTGCGTTCTCTGGAGATGCAAGATCTTTAAATAGAACAATAATCAGCCAGGCAGCTCATTACGCCTCTCTTAGTTTATAATGATGTTTCCAGAAATCTATCCATCGCTCTACTTTGTAATTAAACGTACCCAGAATTGCTGGGTTCAACAGTTTCTCCTCGTGCAGGCCAAGTCCTTATCATCGCTTTGATTTTCCCTGTGCCTCTGGCCCTGAAAAAGCAAGATTCACACATCTAGCTTTGAAGGCTATCCCCTCCTCTCAGGGGGGTAGAAGATTTGTTTAAGTAGTATCGATTTTAAACACCATCTTTAAAGATATTCTGTACTAACACTTATGAACGTTTGTCATTTAATTAGGTATGTGGAATAGGAACAAGAGCATTAACATTTAATTTCTCTCATCACTTTGTGAGTAAAAACAAATTAAGTCACAGCAGAGCTGACGTAGCTTCAGTAGGGACTGCTAGTCTCCTATCCCGACAGCCAAACCAAAGTAGACTATTGCTTCATAGGGCCTTTCCTCCTAACGGCCTCCTAACGGCCTCCTTTTTCTCCCTCTGGATTCCTGCTCCTCCAACTGCACACATTGCCTGCCTTGTTCCTTTCATTTGAGTTTGACCCCTGCTTTCCTTACTTCTGAGTGGGCTTCATTAAATGCCTCTCTGGCTCTTTCACAGCCCCCTCTCTCTCTCTCACTAAGTGGGTGAAACAATACAAAAGGAAAGCTTCCAGTGCGCAATCCTCTGTGGAGAGGGTGACCCCAACTTTAGGGAGAAAAAGAACCTGAGGATAATAGCAAATGAAGCCAGGGGCAACATTAATGGGCAGCCACTAGTGTGCCAAGTTCTTGGGGCTGCTTATACTGACAGACATGTATATTAATACTCAGCACTTTTATTGAGTGTAGAAAAAATATGAATATTCATCCTCATTTATATTTCAAGGCATTTCCATTCCTGCGGGGGATAGGCTAGGTTTTGACCAATTTCCATCCCCATTACGGAAATGACAGCTTTCACTCCTGGGCCCTGACAGAGGTCTGCCCAATGCACAGGAGGTCCTGTGAGGAGGGAGCCTGCACCCGTTCCCAGCTGTCCACAAACACTCATTAACAGAGGAAAATATCCAATGGAATCTCTGTGAGAATTTTTTATCACACAAAGGGCCTGCTAATTAGGCAGCTGATGGGGCATGGAGAGCACAAGGACGAATTCTTTAAACAAAGGACTGGAAACTTTAGGAGCCTTAATTACTCGGGCAAAGAGTTCATTCCAGAACTGGAGAGCACATCATTCCACTAATGAGACCAAGTGGCAGCACATATTAGTGAGAAATAATGTGGAAAGTTCAATTATATTGTGCTTTTGGAGCCTTTTCCCCTTTCTCTTGCCTGCTTTTTATGCACACACATGTAAGACAAAGCCCAGGCCAGGGAAGGAAGGAGGCAGGGGGTGGAGAACACGTAATCGCTGGCACCACGACTTCGTTCTTCACGTGTAGCTTGGCAGGCTTGATCGTCTTAATTGCCCATTAGAATGTTCTCCTGTTTGAAAATGAATATCATTATAGCCCCCGGATTTGGCCTCCACTGGAGAAAGTCTTATTGCAATTTTGTCATTCAATACAGCGTGTGCCTAGAATTCTAAGCACACAATTGACTACTGGACCCCAGCAAAATTATGAAAGAAGAAGCAGAAATAGACTTAATCACCCTGCCCTCATAACCAAGAGGTACAATTATCTTCTTTTTTTTTCTTTCAACATGAACAAATATCCTTTATTAAATCTAAATACATATACACGGCCCTTGGTTATGAGAATCTATGAAAAACATCACCAAACCTGCTCCACGGTTGATGGAGTCATACAGGCTCAAAGTTCCCCTTGCGGTAAAACCTTTGCCACTGTTCATGGCTGAAACGATATGGAGATTGTTCACATCATAGACCACTTAGCGTGATCAAGAAAATATAACCACAAATGAAGGCTATTATACCAGTATACCAACCATGACACTACTACGACGCTGTTTCCCATGTTCTGTGCAGACGTAAGTTGAAGGAAAAAGTGATGCTCATCTTTACTCAGGATTCTGATGAGGTTATTATGGGAGTGAAAAACATTAGATTCGCTACCTAGCTAATAACATCCGTTACAACGTTTAAATCTGCTCAGACCAAGTGTTTCACAACAATGTTATGGTAAATAATATAGTGATAATTCTAATAATTCTAATCAAATAACAGGCTGCTTACAGGGTAATGAATGTATCTTTCATCTACCTAAAAAAAATGTTTGCACAAGAAATCGTAATGTGCCACGTCAGAAGGTGCCCACATACCAATTACAGCATGCAGGAAGCAAATTCGCCATGAAATAAAAAAAATAATGGGAAATAGAGGGCGGTAAGCAGGCAGGCAGGCTAGCAAGCAGGCACATTCCTCTCAGTTAGCTTAACTGGCACCAGGGGGAGAGACAGGCAAAGAGTGCCAGGGAGAGACCACAGCTGGACCTAACCTACCGCAGCACTGTGCAGCTTAATGCACCTTCTCTAATGAGACGGAGGTATATGGCATTAAATCAGTCTCAAATATTGCACAGGTGCAGACAGCACGTCGCGTAAGCCTAAGTATTCTGGCGCGTGGAGAAAATCAAGTCCAGCGAGCAGACAACCGTTTGCAAGAATGCATAAGCACACTCACGACTGAGAAGGGAACTATTAGCGTGAGTTGAGAACAAGTCGTGTGAGGGCATAAACCACATCAAGCGAACACAAGCAGTGTCGGGTGCAAGATGATAGTATATGGAAGAGGTGAAATAGGACATCACAGGATATACTATGAAGGATGAGGATTAGGAAAAGGGCTTTGCTGAGTATTGAGTTCCCGTTTAACAGGTTTACTGGCAGTTAGATGAACACGTAGAAACTGTATGCAAAGGACTATTCAAATTCTTACTGTAGAGAATACAAAATGTAATGGAGACATTTGTGTAACCAACTAGAAACAAAACAAAAGGTCCAGGGGACCATGACACAATATCCCCAGAACATCCCGGGGACCAACGCTTGTCTTGGGCTATAATAAGTGCAGGAAGGGCCAAATCAACCATGTTCATCAGAATATATGTGTTAATAAGTCTTGTTCCAATAAGGTTTGCTCTTTTGCCTGAAAAAGAAACTGGACCATGTCAAGCACTGCTCGGGACCAACCAGGGACTGCATAAAAAACACAAGGCAACATAACACAGTCTTGCCCAAGATCACTTCATGATCTCCTGGTGGTGATCACTTCATGATCTCCTGGTGGTGATCACTTCATGATCTCCTGGTGGTGATCACTTCATGATCTCCTAGTGGTGGGGGGGGGATTTTTGTTTTAGTGTATTCAATTGAAAGTCCATGTTTACCTGAGAGAACATTCCTCATGGACCAGTAAAAATATGTGCCATATGTGGATAGAATGAAAAAACACTAACCCTAAAGTGTAGGTATTCTAGTGAGAAAACAGAAAATCTGTCCTCAAAATCTAAATCAATGCAAAAGTTTGAGACCTCTTCTTCAACTAAATATTGCATCTGGCACTTCCCCTCCTAGTGAGACATAAAATTCTTAGCTGGAAACAATCTGACATTTCTAAGATAAATCACTAATATGCTAGCCCTTCTAGAGCCCATTCCACCAGCTTCTCACACTGTGTAGTTAAATGCATGTGCTGAATTAACTGAATTCAAAGCCTTTTGCTCCTGTTTAAGCTGTGTTGGGAAATTCGGAAGAGCTTGACTGTATCTTTCTCTACTCACAATACACTCTCCAGTCTCCACACATCCCAAGCCAGGAGAATAGCTGGAAAAGAAGAAACATCAGAGTTATGGGAACCTACTGATTTCTATCAGTGTCCCTTGTTGTGTTTCGTTGGTGCCCATCCCACTTTCATTTATAAGGAAAAAGGAACAATATACACTGGGCCTCATTAACCAATACCTGCCTAAATAATTTCTGAAATTTGTTCTTGAGAAAGGTTCTAAGAAATGTTTATGGCAGATGTATGACATGTTCTTAAACTGCAGAATTGTTTGCACCTATGTTTTTTTAATGATGAATCCCATTGTCCTTCTAAATTGAAAGCACGTCCCAGTTGTTCTTAATTAGCATTGGTAAACCAATCCCCATAAAAGGGCAATAGACCGCAAGACCGTGCGCACACAGAAATCACACGCAGAGGTTGAGTCTCAAATCGCATCCTTGCTTATTACATAGTATGCCAGATTTGTGTCTGTGAAGGTTAAGTATTTCCCAAACCACATATGCAGTAAATAATACCAAAGATAACGGATGGTCGACTATTCCTGGTGGATTTTCCCAGTATGCATCCATGCATGTGTTTTGGGGTAATATAGGCAACAACCCCATGAGCAGTAATAGAAGAGGGGTTTCCATGGTTCTCTTGTCTTATATCTACACCAATATTGGTAGTCCTTGCATCAATGTCATTCACGTGATAAAGAAAAATGAACGTTATTGTGCCATGTAATTAAATAGCTTTGGCTGTGTAATGTTTGTCTTAAGTCTTGCTTGCACGGGCTAATTCTAATGACTATTCCAAGTAGTTAGATACTAGTAATACTGGCTTGTAAGCTGTTAAAACAGCCAATGGCAAAAGCCATACAGTTCATAGATGCTATTTTTGGTAGTGAACTTCATAAGAAACGTTACTCAGTTTAACACAATGCTTAATTGTGTCTAGCTAAAAATTAAACTCTGTGTGATGTTAATGAACAAAAAATTTTTTTTGCGTACAAGACGCAATTGTAGTATTTTGTATGTGATTTGAGATTCAGACAGAAATTCTAAAGTTTAAAGAGAGAGCTCAAGAATGCCCAAACCAAAATCTAGCCATGGTGGAGCCCTGGACATGTAAAAAAAACGTCAGTAATTCTGGAGTGGAGGTACTGCTGCAGGAAGTAAACAGCAAACAAGCTGTCACATTAAGTAGCATCAGTAATGGATATAAAATAACGCACGGGATGCTATTACTCGTTCAGTGAAAGCAGTATCCGGAGAAAGGAGCAAAACTGTGGACATAAAAAAAAAATGATATCTAAAATCTGAGGCCAAAAATATATGGCCCATCACAGAAGAATAATGAAAATTATAATAAAATTATAAGTGGTGTGTTATGAGTAGAATTTAAGAAGACACAATAATGAATTACAGGGCCGCACCAGGCATAAGCGACATCCACGGTCGCTCAGGGCCCCCGACAGCTAGGGTGCTTCGGACTGCTAGGGAGCCCCTGACCGATAGCCCCCAAATAAAATGTTGCTTAGGGCCCTCAAAATACTAGCGCCGACAGTGACAAATTATTTGGCACAAAAATTTCAGCACTCAAATGTGCGTTAGTGTGCACTTGAGTGTGTGTAGATTCTGTTCTTACCTAAGAACAAATCCCAAATAAGAAAACATTGTTAAATATCAGAATCTTCATGGAAACTGTGTGGGTTTTAGGAAGAAATATCTCCCTAAGAATGGTTGGTGAATGCTTTTTCCAGCTTGAAGAACATAAACATTTCATCCCTTCAAGCAATAGGTGGATCTGCATGGTTTCTCCATTGTTTCAAAATATATTTTTTAATATTATTGTCATGTGTAATTGTGCATGAGTGCTGCTGTAGTGAGTGAAAGGTTGTTTCCGCATGGCGGTAAACTCTTTATTATATTTGTAGAGCACTTTTCAATGCTGTCAGGAAGTAGGGAATTTATCTCTAGTATCAACCTTTACAACTGTCAGTTTTTTAAGAAGCCACTTAAATGTGCTTCGAAGTTTCAAATTCTACCTGGAGCTTTTTATCATTACTATGGCACTCTGGGACTTTGACTGAATACCAACTCACCTATTTAATACTACAGGAGGTTAGTAATGTCAATAAGAAAGTATTACATAATAATCAAGGATCATTTCTCAACGTTATTTAGTGGATTAACATATAATTTAATGTTATGTGAATGGTGTTTTGTCAAATTGATCCAGCAATAAAATAGAATGAGATTATACCTTCTGTTGTCAGTTCTCATCATGCTTTGTTATAAACAGTTGCATGTGTTTGTGCTAAGAGCTGCCTTTTTTTATATACCTCAAGCGCTTACCAATACCTCAGTATAGCCATAGTATAAGGTGTTAAATTGGACAGAATTAAGTTACATATGCCAAAATGTGAATCTAGTCATTGTCATGGTTTATGGGCTTCATAGAAAGTGTTACCAAATAACCTTAATAACAGAATTCAGCCTCATTGCATCATCAGTGTATTACATGATCTGCAATGAAATCAGAAGCTCCTGTATAATTTGCCTGCTATGCTTAATTTGTTTGTATATATAGTATTATAGGCTAATCACTGCACTCACATGCAGCAGAAATGTGACTTTGGCCACTACACAGCCAAGGTCAGTTGTAAGAGTAGGGTGAACCAGAAGTTACAATCTTCATGTTGAATAGAGACCTCATTACACATTTACTGATGAATATCCCCTCTACAAGTTCTATGTGTTTGAAAGTCTTCTGTTTGTATAGTCATCCTGAACGCCAACTGTTCACGCATCTTTGGCTGGATCTCAGTGCAGAGACACAATTTTTGCCGCAGAAGGTGTTACGCTTTGAATTAAGGGGCCTGATTGATAAGGCGTTTGAAGGCAAATCTGCTCTCACTAATTGTCTTTCAAATGCCCTCATTAATCAAAGCGGAGCGGGCCATGTGACGGGCGGCCCTGTCAGGCGCTGTGCTTCAGCCTCTCCTCTGGCCGCTCACCTCCCAGCGTGATGCCCACTCCCTTCCCTTCCCCTTCGTCACGCGCGGCCGTCCGAGGAGCACAGGAGCAGGGGCCGTCCGTCCACCACACACCTGCCTTCTGCCAGACAGGATCCGACCGCCCCCTGCCATCGGGACGGCCCAAGAGACCAATTTAGCAGCCACTTAATGATTCATGGCTTCAAGTGGGGGAAATGAGGGCAGCATATGATAACAGGAATAAACACATTTAATTAGCTCCTCGTATACATTATTTATTTATTTACCTGCGCCCTGATTAATTTATATATTTTGTGTTTGTGTTGCAGGGTTTTTTGGTATTCACAGCATCTGGTGGGAGCCTTTGTTGTGCGGTTTAGAGAGTGCCCTTTCTCCACATCCCTGTTCTGGGGGATGGCTATGTACCTCCTGTGTGGATCTGGGGGCCCACAGAAAGGGCCCGGGGGAGGAGGCAAGCAGGAGGGTGGAGTCTTGAGGGATTTGGCAATCTACTACAATGAAATGGCTGGGAGTATTAGACTTTAATATATACAGTTTGCTGTGCTCTAAGTGGAGCCTTGTTTGTGAATATCCTGACAGGTAGCTACACCCCCGGTTCTCTTTGAGCGTGGGACATACATTTTTTTGGAGGCGCTAATCAAAGCTGAACCGTGGCAAAGAGGGGAGCAGTCGCCTGCCCAATCAAAGAGATGGACCTGGCTGGGTTCCATAAGTCTCCAGGAACTCTGATGAAAACTCTTAACGTGGCATCTGCCATCACACCCATCGCCTGTTTGACGTGTCACACATAAATGGCAGCACCCACTGAATATGAAACCATCACAGGGTTACAGTAACAAGTTGTGCCGTCACCTATGCTAAAGGACTGTGGTGCGTCAGCCTTAATATTGTGAACATGGATATTCCGAGGACATAAAAATATGATATATCGTGCTCAGCCTCACTCATTCAGATACATTATTTCGCGCGTGTGTTTGGTATCTACTAAGGCTGTTGTTTTTCTCTTGGAACACAGTGAGCCAGCCCACCAGCCAGATGGGGGGGTCTTATCGCTGACGTGCTCTTAATTACCCAATCTGGAGGAGATAAACAATCATTTCCTCCGCCGCCGCAAATTAAAGATGTCGAGTGGTTAACAAGCTCAGAAACAATGAGCTGTCCACACAAATAGCGCGAAAGAAGTGACCTATCATCTTATCCAGGATTTCAGCCCAGCCGGTGGCCCTTGTGAATGGAAATCGGTGTGATGTGTGGGCGTGATGAGGACGGATAAGGAGGTGAGTAGAGGGGTGAAGAGGTGAGGTAGGGCCGAGTCCAGTGCTGAGACACAGCGACCCTGTCTGCTCCCATCTCCGTCCACTCTCTCTTTAATCCTTGGCTACTGAAGACCTCCAGACGCCCTCCTCTCATAATGACATGGCTATCAAACCCAATTGCTGTGGCTCAGACCCAAGGCAGTGCATTAAACCTCTTACAGTATGATTGCTTCCCCTGAGTCAAGTGCCTGTGTCCTCCCTGTTATTCCTCTGGCCACCACACCATCACAAATACACTCATCGCCGATGCTACCGCTACTATTGGGGAGATCCACCAATGTCCCTATGGGCACTGGTTAAAAGCAATGCACTGTATAGGGAATATGATGCCACTTAGGACCCAGACACACTCCCCTATTCACTGAGACCCCACAACTCACAGCCACACTCCAATGGAGCACACATCCACTGGGAGATCGGAGCTGTTGTCATGATTGTTTTTGTGGCAAAGATAAAAGTAATCTCACTATTGCCCTCAACAAACAACATGTTTGTTAGTCATTTATGAGGAATCCTCCGTAAGTAAATATTATAGTAACCTTTTATTGACAAAGCATATCCTATTGTTTCTATGGCAGGTCTGTCTTTCCAGTATACTGTTAAACTGAACCGCTAATACATTTCTGCTGCCTGATTGTTGACAAATGAAATATCAAACTTTATTTAAAAAGCACATTTCTTACATGCAATGCGGTTCAAAGTGCTTAATAGGAAAAAGAAAGGAAATACAAATTATTGCTATATTTTTTCATCTTCTTTATGTGAAAAAAAACAATTAAAATGATAGCAAGGGAGCGATGCTGCAAAGTAGAAAGGGATGAACATAAATGAATACGAAAAAAAAGGTGAACAAATTAGTATGTCTAAAACAAAATAAAACACCATTTAAAAATCAAGACTAAAAAGGTCTGTCATGATATGAAAAAAATTGCCTTCGAATTTGCTATTCCAAAAGACAGGACCGTAGTTGCTGAAAGAGGCCTTACCAAATGTTTTGGTTCTGACATTTGGAACAACTAAAAGGTCCGTGTCAGATGATCTAAGGGCCCAACCAGGCATATATGTCAAAAGCATGTCCGACATGAATTTGTGTGGAAGGCCATGAAGTGCTTTAAAAATCAATAAAGCAGTTTAATAATAGGTTTAAAAATAGGTTCAAGGGGCAGGGCAATTTGTCATTGTTTTGGTAATCAGTGCCTCTGTTGAAGGGGGAGTGGCTTCACCTCAACTAGGCAGTCATCAATAAGCGTTTGTACTAAGCCACCCGGAACTTTCAACGGCTTCGTTGTTAACTCCTCTGCTTATTGTTTTCATACACCTCATACCTTGCAGTGGTAGTGCTTCTAATCTTGGTTTCCTACTCGCACAACCCCTAGGAAATCCTGTCAACGGGCAGTCAACACGGCCAATCTCCACCCATGTCGGCCTTCAGCCTCTGACGTTTTGGGCTTGAAAAAGACATGGATTTTCCCAGAAACCAATCTTACTCCAGCTGCACTCTCTTCACGTTTGAGTTTTCCCATAGTCTGAGACCATCTGGTCTTTGTGTGCTGGCACAGAGTTACTCATTTCGCGAAAGTAGAGATGTTCTCTCTTCTCTGTCACTCACCTGTCCATGTCCTCTTTTGAATTCCATGCTGTCAACACTAATGCCATCGACTTCAACCAGGTGCCCTTGGAGACTTCCACAATGATCTTGAGAGCTTGATAACCTAATATCCTGCCCCGCATGAAAATGACTACGCGGCTTCGACCTCCTTACACCTGTCATTCGATTGATTTCTTTCAACCTATTTCTTTCCAATATTTTCCTCTTTCAACTCCAGCCTTTTCCTCCCACTTACAAGGCAGTCAATGTGCTTGTCATTACCTCATCATTACAAGTTGCTGTTTGTCCTCCTGTAACCCCCCTCCTAGAACTCTGATCATTACACTCGACCAAAACAGCTCTACTTTGAGTCACAGAGGCTTTATTGCTGAATGTATCCTCGCTTCTTCCATCACTGCCTAGTTTAAGATTTCATATGCCTGCTGTGCAGGGAAACGTCAACACATTGTACTGTCTGTAGGAAGAGCAATCGGATTCCGTCTGCTTTCCATCGACGCCCTACATAAATTGCTGACACCTCCCACCCTGGTCACCCACCCAATTATCTTCTGATAAAAAAGTATTAAAATAACCCCCCACCTGAACTGTTGCCTTTTCTGTGCTGTGGCACTCAGCAAACAACCATCTGCTCCACAAAGACTAACAGGACTATGCCATATAAGGACACATAACAGCAAATGAAATAGCTGCACTGTTAAACTCCCAATACTGACCCTATATCTATAGTAGATTGATGAATTGACTCTCCAGATTAACTGGAAATCTGTAAATGTGCACATGAACTGTTCATGACTGTACATGTATATGATAGATACTTGACACTTACATTCAACAATTGGGTTTTGTACATAGATTTTATTTGATAGGTTTTGTTTGTTCTGCCCCTATATCTTGAATATGACTAGCAGTGGCTTTACAGTACATCAAATACCATTCTCGGTATGTATAAACATACTTTGAGAATTTTACCTACAAGGTAAATAGGAGAGGATCTGCTCTTGGGATTCTAACAATTAGTGTATCTCAGAGTACTAAGTTCTAGGCCCTTTCCTCTTCTCTCTGTAAACCAAGTCACTTAGCTTTATCAAATTCTCCCATGCGCTCTCCTACCATCTGAAGATGACACTCAACATTACTTTCTGGAAGACATCTCTGCTTACCTCCTCAAACTCAACCTCAACATGAAGGATATCCCTTCCCTGATGAGTCCTCTCCACTCAAGACCTCTCCATCACAATGAACAGCTACACACTGGCCCCCTTTCCCGTAACACTAGGGTCCTCTGCATGATCCTGTTGTCTGCCCCAACAGGTGACTTTCAGTCCTACTCCTGCCTAAAGTGAACCAATGCTATCTACAAAATAGGATCATTTGCACTCACTTTACTAAGAGCTCCTTTATTGAGTAGAGTCCACTGTAAATGTGTTGTCCCTTCCTAGCTATCTTAAGATACATTCCTTAACTGCAAGTTTGGGATAACAGCAAAAAAATGCTAAATGAAAAAAATGGGCCCAGTGATACGTTCGACAAATGTTCCCTATAACATATACCTCCAGTTAGCCGCAGCTGGGCTGAACCAGGAGGAGAGTCCTGGAAGAGCTGTTTCTACAGTAATAGGAGTGCAGGGCAAATGGGAACTTGCAACTTCACTGTCACAGTCAAGGTGTGCACAAAAAACAGGGTGCATGACAGAGAGTGAATATCTATAAGCCTTTATTTTTCAGGGCGAGTGTGTACCCGTGCTTGTGTGTGCGCGTGTGTGTGCTTGTGTGGGTCTGCGTGTGTAAGATGGAGCACGGTGCCAGAGTTTGGGCAGAGGGTGAATAACTACAGTGCTTACAGTGCAATCATGGCTCACGTCAGGGTTCTGCTGAAGCACACCGGGCCCGGCAGACGGAGATATATGGTGATGAACGGCAGGCGTTGAGCAGCCCACTACACCTGGATATTTATTAACACTTGGCCGGACCGTAATGAGGCCTGGACAGGTGGGCCTGGCCTGGCCTGGGACACACACATCACGAGGCAGAGTAGATACCAGGAGACGACGGTGCTGAGTGGTTCACCCAGCAGGAATACAGAGTCCCACAGAGAGCTGGGGAACCACATCCACTCATCACCACACCACACTCCCACACCTGTCTGGGAAAACGGGCTCTTTTATTTCACTTTACAGTATGCATCAACAACTCGGTTCGATCTGACCAATGTCCCCATGGATGTTCTATGAAGTCAAATTGAGCAACGGTAATACTGCTCGAGGCCATGTGAAACTCCAACTGATAAACATCAGGGCAAATGTATTGGTCAAAGCTGATGCCATATTAGTATGACTTGATTGTTTGTATTGGCATGCATTACTGAGTATTGATTTGGGAGAAGAGCACCGCAGCACAACATTACTGATAACAACAGCAATGCAATGGCACAGATCCAAGTTCAAAGGTCCCTCTGATTCCATTTTGGTGACCCCCTGGAAAACAAACACCCCTAAACCTTCCTTCTCAACAGGTGTTTGCAATTGCGGCACGTAATAAATGTGAACATTGATATTTTATTTTATTTTAAACACCAAAGCCACCCTCAAAAAAAATTGCTCACAGTGAAAATGGTGCTAGAGATGGAGTCGGTTTCTCAGGTAGGTGTGTAGGACCTATTCTGACATTCAGGGGACACTGGGTGGATTAGTTAATATACATTAGTTAGAATAAAGGGTTCAAGTCATTCTTGCGTTATCAGTATTTGCGTTATCAGTATTTTGTTCCTCTTATTTTTCGTTTAGTGTAATGAAAACATTGTGTCAAAGCGTACATTACATAAATCAATTTATGAGACATGAAATGGAATGTGTTTCTTCAATTAAGAAGGTTTCTTATACTGTAACTGAAGAAAAGGCCCTTGTACAACCTGCAGTGCCACCACACAAGTGGCAAATGTTGAAAAGACTTGTGCCTAGATTGGTAAATCAGGTGTCCAGTAGAGGTCAGTATTAGAAATCAAACTTTGCATAATTTGTAATCAATGTGAGAATTGTAAAAGCCTGCGGATAGAAAAAGCATAAGATTTGGAGGTCATTGATAATGTGGTCAGGATACTTTGGAGCATTTATGTTATACTATGAAACTCAATGTTTTTGTTACATTATGTAGAGAAGGAAAGCTCTCATCAAGACAAAAGGCAGTTTCTGGAGTTGTCACTTGAACTTTGCAGGCTTTGGAGGCTAAAATATTACTTTTTGGCTCTAAACAGAGATGGGTTTAATGTAAAAAATTGGGACGTAATACAGAATAAAAAAACAACTTCTCAGTATGAAGTCTTGTGGTGGATATATGACGTGGTGCTGTTTTGCTTCCTTAGTCCACAGGAACCTTTTTACAATACATGGCATCATGGAATTTATGCCATGAGGTCTACAGAGGTTGGAGCTGGGAAGTCTGGTCTCTACGGAGGTAAAGTCGGTTAAGACTGGGAGCGCTCTGCATTTCTTATTAAGACCCAGCATGAGGCTAATCAGCCCTATCACCTGACACTGAACAGATGGATTGAACAAAGGAAAGTAGGAGGCGTCCGCCAGCCAAGTTTCATCGGTGGGGGAGAAGAGCCCTACACTGCTGCTACCCGCACACTCTGATCAGATGCTGGGTGATTTCCACTCCATTTCAACTAAGGCATGCAGAGGCTTATGGATCAGAAAAAGGCAAAGGTGCAGTGTGACTCGTTCCACGTCTTGTGTGAAAGAAAACTCAATGACACTACACTGTCAGATGTGATTGATATGACAGGACAGGAAGCCTGCCGTCTAACAATGGCAATCCTTAAAGGCATGACAAAATGAATTTTCCAAATGTGAGCTGCCCTCAGGATCCAGTTATGTAAATAACAGCGATGTTTAGCTGTGAACAGAGGTATGATCCAACCAAGCACAGGGCTTTGACATCAGTCAGGGATACGGGTGCGCCTTGGTTGCAAAATAACAAGGGGACCAATGCATATAGCCTGTAAATAATTACCAGAAGTGAAGATAGTTTGAATACTCTTAAACATGATTTAGTAATCCATGTAACAAGGAGGCACTTACTGTTCTTCTGAAATAAAACTATCCAAATATACCGAGTCCTTTTGCCCCACAACAAAAGAAATATCTAATCTCGAACTGACTGCACCCAAGCATAACTAACATCAACAAAAACAGCATGATGACATGACACCTTGCTAGTATCTATCTGAAATGGTTTGTTTTTATATATTTGCTTTTTGGGGGAACATAATTTGCATTCATCAGATATAGCTGGCTTTTTTCTGACCGGCTGTTCCAATGCTTCAGAAAGTGAGTCTTCTACTTAGCATATGTTGAATAATGGTGGCATTCATTAAGTGACTATGTAACCAATTCGTACCCAAAATAATATTGAATTATTAAGTGATGTGAAGTCAAATTCAAGTATTGAGGACAGTAAGCTTATCTTCATTAACATGCAAAGACCCAAAATTAGTTCCACATTTATGGTTTCGTCCATCCATTGAACTTTCAATTGAATGTGTTTACTGGAATAGCCAACCTTATATTGTACTGATATTGAATGGTAATATACTGAAAACAGTGAAAAACTAAACTTTTTCTCACTGATTCTCTGACTAGCTGCTATCAGATTCAACATATTACTTATATAAGAAACTATGGGTTACAGTGCTGCATATTTGATTGAGCTGGTTGAGAGAATGCAAGGAGTGGGCAAAGCTGTCATCAAGGCAGGGGGTGGCAATCATTGTAGAATAATAATATTGTAGATGAACCTACAGTACAATATGAAATGTGTTTTATATCTGTTTAACACTTTTTTGGTTATTACATCATTCTTTACATGTTATTTCATAGTTTGGATGTCTATAATGTGGAAAATAGTGAAACTAAATATATACTGTTGAATGAGTAGTGGTGTCCATACTTTTGACTGCTACTGTGTATAAACAGACCAGTGTACAACATAACATTAAACCATAGCTGGTTAGCAAGCTTATAGTTTGGTTATTTCTTCCAATACATTTTCAAATTAACTAAAATAGGTTTCATTAGCTAGTTAGCCAGCTCTCAATAATGGATGCCCTTGGATTGATCAGAACAGGACACTGCCCATTAAAACATACACAATGCAATTACCAGACAGAAGAAAATGTACCACTTAGGTCCCTAAACACAACAGTTAGCGTTTTAGGTGTGGCTTGTGCATCTACAAAGCTAACAGTGATCATCAGATGTGTGAAGATTAACTCAGGTGACTTCCTGGAAAGAAAAAAACGGAATAGTTTGATCATCATCTTCATATCTTGAATCATTTGGGAGATCGGGAAAAATAGTTCATCTTTTGACAGACTATTCCAATTTAGTGGCAATAAGCACATCCATTGAACACATTAAAAGAGATCAAACACTACAGGCATTTATTTTACTACACTTTCTTTAGACAGGTTGAATTACAACATTTTGGGGAAACTAAAGCTTTTAATATGTGGAGATCTGCATCTCGTTCATATAATTTAAGCTTGAAAAGAATGGCTCATCCAGGTCCTATAGACTGAAATTAAAGTGTTTAGTCAGTGGACATGGATTAAAATGATAATATGATCAACATACCATGGCACGCCTGTCCTGCTTCACACTCCAGTTAAAAGTGCTCCCTTTGTCGTACGGTTTCCGCTTATAGCCTCCCAGTCAAACCTGTCATAGGCACACACAATAGACCTTTATTAATCTATCCCCTACGCAGGCCCTGCAGAGTCACACAATGAGGACCGATCTCCAATCTGAAGAGAACAGCAGTTCCCTTTAACAGAGCCCGTGTCTGGGCCAAATCTGGTAAACTCTGGTAAACGCTGCTCAAAACTCCAGATAGGGGGAATTAGCTGCCTCACTCAGAGCAGAAAGGCCTTAAGCCCAGGGATACCTCTGAGATTAATTAGCTTTAAAATTCTATATTACAACAGGCATTACCATGTCCAGCTCCCTTCCTCAGACAGCTCTATGCCATAGACCCGGCAGGGCGTCGGGTGGAGTAAAAGAGGAGAGCAGAGGCGCTTAGCAGGCCCTCCTGTGTTCCATAATGCATGTTGGCCTCATCCCCACTCTGACAGCACTTAAAAAAAACGTACAGCCATTTGAGTGACAAAGATCTCATCTATTTTTTAGCTGCGACTCAGCTCTTGCAGGGTAGGAGTTGGGGGGTAGGAGGCTGAAGGTGGTGGGAGGGGGTGTAGGGGTGTAGGGCGGGAGTGACAATTAAAAATGTGTTGTTGGACAACAGCCTTGGTCTCACTCACAAATTAGCTCAACTCTGCACGAGTAGCGCAAGCAGACAAGTCTCTGTGTGTGAGCAGCAGTTTTAATGAGTTCTGTTCACACAGTTTATATTGCCCCGCTAGCAGGAGGTTGGCGTTTCTGCTCTGACTTAAAAATCTATATGTTAGAATATATGTGTAGGATGAACCTTGTAATTTTAGGTAAATAAGGAATGCATACCCAAAAATCATCCAGACCTTTTGGAGGGAAAAATAGACTCCAGCCAATATTCTCTGATGTTGACTCTTATCCTGTCTTGTGTTTTGTCCTTGTGCATGTAAAGTGACTCTGAGAGTCTTGAAAGGAGCTTAAAATAAATTGCATTATTATATTTTTCTTATCAAATCATGTGAGTCCTTTACTGAAAATGACCAGCAAACACTACTCAGAAGCTACATTATTCCCCCTCTCTGTCTGAGTGCTTAGATCCTGAGCCCACCAATCATACTGTTTGGTTCTGGCGCGTGGAATTTCATTTGATATGATTTAAAGATGCATTATTAAAAAATACTTTAAAGCACTTTCAACATCCGGCTAGCATGTACAATATAATCCTGGCATGTTATAGAATTGTATTGAGCAACTGTCAAATGAATTTGCCTAATGCAGACTCAAAGTGCACTCTGTCAGTAGTAATTGCCCACTTGCAAGCTGTTTGTCGGTCTCTCTTTGTTGCGTCACACAGAGTGGGATCTCAGCTTTAAATTAGTGCTTTGCATGCCATTTGCCCATGAAATATTTTTTGACAGTGCCGCTCTGTATGATATGCTTCACAAAAAAAGACATCCAGCTAGACAAGCCATTAATGCAAACTTTTAAGCCCCTTCAAACAGGCCCTCTCCAATATTTGGCTGTATTTTAGTAGGATGATTCCTGGTGCTCACTAGAACTGACTAGGAAAGCCAGAAAGGCTCAGCCAAACCAGCAGCATATGGTGAGAGGCACGTCAGCAGCCTGACCATTCTACTCTCATAGACGCCAGCACTATTGATTTCTATAGGGCTTTTAATTTAAGGCACTTTCACTTAGGGGCAGGTCTGTGAATGGGCTGGCTGCATATTCAGCCATTAATGCAACAATCAGGCCCAATAAAAAATGCATGAGCCTTGGATGTGCAGATAGGGCCCTCTAAGGGGCCCGTATTACTCATTAGATAATAAGGATTGATAAAAGTTACAGGGCACAATGTTAAAAATGCTCCTATCGATTAGCCAGCACCTTAATAATGAAAGCGTGGGCTCGTGGGACGAAAGCCATGAATCATTTTGACAAAGGGCCCTCAGATCATGGATGAGACAGAGTGGGGACAATTAATCCCTCTGAGCCTCTGACTCGCAACTAAAGTAGCTGCAGCTCATTACCGGCTGACCTTGCTAAACAGCCTTGAGAGAACAGGTGACCTTCCGCCACTTGATAAGTTTACCCTGGCCATGCACCGATAGAAACAACAGCTGTTTTCAGCTTTGGAGGAGGAAGGATAACGATGGTATGGGAGGGCAATGGGAGACAAGCCCATCTAACCTCTGGAAGGAGAACGGTTCCAACCGACCAGACAGAACATGGCACCAGGGTACATATTTGGCACTGCGATGTCGGGCAACTGCACCTCAACTACTCATTCTCTAAAACGGCCTTACACAGCCTCTTGTAACAAAGCTTTATGTTGTACTTCTGTGGAAGAACAAACCGCTGAACAGGGTGATGAGAAGGACATTGTGTGTACACTGATGTTTGACACGGATGTACGGTAGCCTGTATTTCAGAAAAGAGGGGGCGCCAGAGAGTCCCATTCCATAAGCACGAGGTTTGATCTGCGAGTTTTATGGAGACGAGCATTATACAGTTCCAATGTTTCAGAGCATATCTTAATTTACGGTGTTCTAATCTGGGAACCTCACCTTCCTTCAGACCCACTGCATGCACAGCCTGGACCTGCCTGGCCACACAATCAGAGTGATGAGTAAGTCAATAATAACTATCTTGCCTATTAATCTGGGCACCCAGCTGTGCAGCGCGGAATGAGCGGGAGGCTGGCCTATCTCTCCAGGCTTTCCACAGGTCCACTGGGAACCCAAACAGTGGTGGTATCGCTCTTCATGTTTGAATTTCATCGGGAGCTCTGGGTGGTTTCAGGAGAAGGCGATGCACCAGATACATGACTGATTGTCTTAGTGAGTCACAGTGTTGTCGAGTTGTTACTCAGTTAATACTGCAACACCTGCTACAGAGATAGGCGGAGACACACAGACTCAAACACCTACACAGTGACAAACAAACAGCAACAAGCACATCAGCCACACACACTCACGCACACACACATACACACATAGAAAGCTTGTTACCTGAGTGTTAATAGCAGCTTTAGCACAGAGCAGCTCCCCACAGTGGCTACAGAGTTTCAGTCACCATTCAGAGAACCGAAAGAGAGAGAGAGAGACAGAGAGAGATAGTATTATCTCCAGCTGTACTGCCTTAATTAATCCATCACTGCTACTATGATGAGATAATACACAATACAGTGATACATGTATCATCAGGTTTAAAAGATTAATTCAAAGCATCAAGTTGTATTACCTCATCTTTCACAATACAACTACTGCTTTTGAATAAAAAGTATATTATTGTACTCCAAATGTAAAAGTTCAATTTATTTGTGAAAGGACCTATAAGACATTCAATGTATAATAATCCATAGCACATTTGAATGAATGCAAAGAATTATTCACAATCATTGAAGGCCATTACTTCCATTCATTTCATTTCAGGCAGTCCAATTCAGAGAAAATATATGCATATTAATAGAATATAATAGAAAATCCTGTTGCTCTTTGGATATCTGTTTAAAACACATAAATTGTGCGGGTGTGAGATGCAACGTGGAAAGGGCCTGGTAATGAAGAGCCATGATTAGCATTTGTTAAAACTCAGTGAAGTCCTGAAATGCTAAAGGTCAGCCTGCTGTTCTGACATGGGGAGATGAAAACGTTCTACTTTTTGGGGAATGTCATGATTTGAATTAAGATAGTCAGATTGGCTGTAAACTCATATTGCAGCTCAGGCATCTTGTATGACCTTTTCAGGGAATTGTCATTTTCCACCCCTGTGATACCACCATGGCTCAGTGGTGGAGAGGCCCCTCTATTCCCGCCGTGAAATTTGTCCTGGGTGTTACTGTTCACACTGCACTACTCCCAGCCAGCCGCACAGACACCAATGTATCTACAGACCAGCAGGCTGCAACTGGAAAATAACAAGATAGAGCCGGCTGAGGGCTCCACTCCATGCTCTGTATCAGACAGGAGGACCTCTGTCTGTCACTGGCTCTTGTGTGCTGTTGTTTACTGCCGGAGCAGTCCAGGAATGAACAGTCTCGCAGCCGGCGCGTTAGGAGACCTCACTGATCTCAAGTATATATGATCAACACTGATGATAGAAGCAGGGCTGTGGGGGCGAGCTTCTTTAACAAACACAGCAACAGAGCGGAGAAGCCTGCAGAGCGAAGAAACAAACGACATTCTGCAATGAACACTGACGAGGTCAGGAACATAGGTAACTTGGAGGAAAACAGCCACTGTACACATGTGTAATGTGTACATATGAGCATAGAAAAACAACGTGTATGTTTTGTTATGGTAAACATCAAGGAAGGGTCATGGCCTTGAAAGGATATTCACTAATAATTACACCAGGGATTCCACACACACTAATCTGGAGGTGAACACAAAGCACAAATATTTGCTTGAATTCCACGGTTATCAACTCCATAACTCATGGCATGACATGCATTATATTGTGAAGGTAGCTCTGGCCTTTTCTAAGCTCGCAGTGATGGCCATGCAGCATGGCATTCCTCCAGCTGGTGTGGAACACCAGCAAGAGCTGCCCTTTTATAGCTAATTGTCTGTTCTGCACTCTGCAATCATTGGCTGCCGCTCCGCTCAACCTGGCAATTCGTGTATAGCCCATGTTTCTGTAATTAAAATCTGCCAACCAGAACCGCAGGCGTCCTAACCAGTAAATCCTCCCATCAGATGGCACCACTCAGATCAACTGCCCAGAGTGTGCGGTTGTGTGTTTTAGTTGTCCTTTACATGTGAGGACCATTGTTCTTACAAGAAATATAAAACCAGTAGCATTATGATATGTTCGGACCCATTTGCGAGTCCTCACAAGGAAAATCTATTTTAGGTGTAGGTGTTAGGTTTAGGGTTAAGATAGGGATAGGTACCATTAGTAAATTTTTGTACGGTCATGTTTTAATATTCTGCTGGGAGAAGTCACATTTTCCTTGGTTTACATTTTTTGCCAGTGCCCACTGTGGTTTTGGTTAAAGTTATTATTGTTACATAATATTTAAATGTAACACATGTTATCTGCGTTTTCATGTTTTAATTTCTTCTAAATGAAATAAATCTTAGTTGTGCCAACGACCATGACTTCAACTGTTATTTTCTTCCTTTTCTTTCTTTCCGGTCAGATGAAGTTACGGGTATTTGTTTTGTTTGTCAGCTACAACAAAAGTCAAGACATAATTTGATGTGTGTGAATATGTTCTGGATGGTTTCCTTCCACAACCTTTTTTGAATCATTGTGGGTGCTTAAGTTCAAGTAAAAAAATAAATGATTTAATTATAGCTTAACAGTGTTCAGGGTAATATGTGACAAAGTATTTTGGATCAGTCAAAAGACACAAACATGTTCCTATTTTAGTGCTGGTATTGCACAGTATTTATTGATATACAGAATGTCCATGAAGGATTTCTATGAAATCATTAGCATTTCTAGAGATTTGGAATACCCAGTTTAATGAAGATTGATCAATTCACCAGAGGAGTTGCAAAAAATTCTGAATGGTCCTAACCAATATATTGTAAGTCCTTGAGGCAAATCTGTTTCTTGTGAGAAGAAGGACCTATGTACCAAATGTCAAGACTTGAGACCTTGCCGAGTTTGCATATTCAATTGGATGTTATAGCGCCACCATCAGGCCACTCAGCATTATTTTGTAAAGTTTGGCAAGTTTGCAGGAGATCCTTCAACAGTCCTTTCCCTGATTTTAATATAAACTCATGATGTCTTTCGAAATTAAACCAAATAGAATATTCATAAAAATAAAATGAATAAATGAATGAATGAAATGAAAATAACAAGAGTAAACTTTTTGTGTGACAGTGTCTTTTAGATATTCATTCCAACATTTGGAAATTGTCAGATGATTTTGGCATTACAAACTTCTACAAGAACCGTAAACAAGACTAGCCAGTTAATTAATCAATTGATAGTGAAATGTTATCAAACCCGTGAGATCATATTGATTAATGATCCTTGAAAAATCCGAAAAATGCTAAAGTGTTTCTTTCATGTTGTCTGGCACACGAAGTAAAGGGGCTACAGGTACTCTATCAGGACTGTTTGGAAACTGCTAAAAGAGCTTTTATGGCGCAACACATTCCCAGGGTTTTACCAGCGATAGTAACAGCAGATCCAGGTAGCGGCAGTGAAGGGAGCGAAAGGCACTTGATGTTTTTAATGATGTTGAACATTTGCTCAGGGCTGTCGCAACAGGAGAGCAGCTTCTCTGTTTTTCTCCCACCAGGCTGGCCGGGGGGATGGGAGGGGGTTTGGGGGAATCTTTGGAAATTAATTAGAAGCAAATCCGTTCTCACTGCTGAAGTGTGGCATTTAAAGAATTGTCCTCGATACTCGTGTAACGCCACATTTCAGTGTCGACCTCTTCTCTCTCTCCTCTGCCAGTTGGCTAATGCAGCCTAACCCACAAATCTGCAATCATTCCAGACCCTGTTTTCTTGCTGCAGTAATTTCTAATTGCCTTGCATTACTAGGTACTTGTAAGTTTGTAGAGGAGGAACATCACTCTTCTGCATCCAAGCAGTAAATTATCCAATTTCCTTTCATTTCCAACAGTCGTCACTCTTTTTATTTCTTTGTACACTCTTGCCCCACCTTTTGTTTTCCTGCTCCAAGGAATGATTCATATTCCATTTGTTTTCGTCAAGGTATTTCCTAGCATTCCTTAAAAAAAGATAATTACTGTAATCAAAATAGACACGTTGATGGTAACTGTTCTATGACAACAAACGTATTCCATTCACAATGAAATGCATGTAACCTCTCTCTATAGGGCTTTAGGGATGCACTACATTCAATATCCACTATTGCATTACATTTAAATACAGCAGAAGCCAAAATTCTATAGCAGATGAAAGAAAACTACTGACTAAACAACAATAGATGTTTTCACTGCCAGGCCAGGTCTGTTGAAGGCTACAATAGTTTCCTGTTAGGGGCAAATCACACTTGTTTACTACATTTTTAAGAACTGATGAACTTGGGATTGTTTCATCTAACCTTTACAAGTCAAACAAAACAACATAAAACAGAGAAATAACCCTGGAACAGAAGAGAATCTTCCCTGCAGGGGCTTGGCTTCTAACAACAATAACTGGATCTTTGTAAGAATATACATAACAGAAAACATTAAACAAAACGAACAACAAAAAATAGCAGACATGAAACAACTACAGCAACAGCAACAAAGTACATCATCAGAAATCAACTTGCATTTATTTCCCCCTTTGGTGGATGGAATGTAATAATGTTGCCTTATTGTGTCTGAGTATCATGTACGACGAGTTTCATTTGGAGTGCCACCGCTGTCAGGGGGCTGTGGACAGGAGGATTTCATCAGCCCTATTTTTACCCGGCTACCCAGTCTCCACCTCCTTCTCCCTCTCCTCTCATACCCTAACTGGGCCAGCAGGCCTGCCACTTTGAATACACGCAGCGCGGCACATATAAATGAAATGCAGATGATTGCTAAAATGATATGATACACAAAAGCAAGTGTCATGACGCTGTCATGTTGCCTCGTTCCATGGCCATGTCCCGTGGCACGCAGCCTTGGGCCAGTCTGCCTGCACCCTGACTCCAGTCCCTAGTATACATGCCTGGCTTTATGCTCGTTAGTTCCTTGTGTGTTCCTGTGACACGGCTGTCTGGCTGAGTGACAGACATGCAGAGGGAAGGGCTTGGTGTGTGGTGTGGCCCCTTTAATAAAGCCAGATTACACTCACACACCAGCAGCCAGCAGCACCGGCAGACCCGGTGGGCCCAACATGAGAGACAGAACGAGAGAGGGGTTAAAGAGGGACTATCGGAACATGAAAGAAATCGAGAGAGAGAGGGAGGAGGATTGGAGGTGGTGGAGGGAGGAGACCCTCATTCCCGGCCCCGCAGGCCGGTATCTGTGTCTCAGATTAGGTCACTTAGATATTTACATTTGAGGGATTTAAAGCGGAGATCCCTCCCTAATAGCGGAGCAGTAGAAGCAGCGGTGTAGGCCTAAGGCCTAGATGCTAATGCAGAGCCATCATATGGCCTTACCCCTCTACAAATAAGTGTCATTTGGTAATTAAGTAAACGACTTACAGTACTGAAGCAAAGTCTCCGTTTGATCAAAGATACTCACTTACTCTGTCTCCTTTGGGAATTATACAGTATAATATGACACCTACAGTACTCATTTAAATACTGTCTCTAGTGAGGTTTCCGCATTTGATTGAGGTCAAGGATAGAATCAATCTGATTAAATTATTATTCTACACGGGCTCTTCGTCAGTGGATACAGCTATATGAATACATTCTTTCTGGCCTTTATCTTTGAAGCCTTTTTCAGGTACACCAATCAATTTACTGAGACTAAGACAATGTACAGTAGGGATTTGCTTCAATTCATACCCAGATACAAGTTGGGGCTTTACAATCATGACACTCCTCTCCAGATCAAAACAGTGATCATTTCAGTACCCTTACATTTATTTCTCTGCTACTGCAGACAGTGTATCAGACAGACAACTTGATCCTGGGCTATATAGGCAGCCTACATATTACACTGCACAGATTTAAGAAGAGTAAAGATCAGAAATAAGGCCTCCATCCATCCACTCTTTGTTAGCCTATAGTGGCAGGCATCAGGAGAGAGACAGAGAGAAGCAGGGCTGGAAACATGCAAAAGCTCTTTACGTCAAAACAGGAGGAAAAGCTCTGGCTGGAAATGTCTAAATACATAAATGAATAAATAAATAAGATGAAGTGTGGGCACAGTTCTCATTTTGAGGCTTGGATGCCGTCTCGTCGTACAGCACTTAAAAGTGAGGGGCTGGTGTAGGGGGAGGTTGAGATGTTTACTCTAATGGGTGCCATAATGAATGCATACAGAGCAGTGCTCTGGCTCCAAAAGGGGGCCCGGTGCCAGCATAGCTTTAAAGGAGCTAGCTCTCCTCTCACTGCTGCCTGCTCAGCCTGCAGCCCTGGGCACTTGGCACGGACATTTCTCCACAATCTCCCGGCACACAGAGAACCAGCGGTGAGGACTAGGAGATAACGGGCCGTGAAATCTCTCATCACATGCCTCTGATTACTAGTCCACAATTTACTGTTTTTAAACCCTCAACCTCAAACACAGTAAATAAAACATGATTCCTACGACACCCCCTCCTCCCTGGAAAGGCCCTGTTTATTGAAGATGTCTGTCAAAAAGTTGCTGAAATGTTCTCTTGACTCTCTCTGCGAGACGTAAGCCTCTTTGAAGGAAGGGGAGGTGTACTAATTTAAAAAAAGGGGCTGGATCATCATCAAGTAATTCATTGTTGGGATATTTTCTGAAATAAATTAAGACTCATCAAAACCAGTATTTGTGGGTGCGTTTGTGTGTGTGTGTGTGTGTGTGTGTGTGTGTGTTTCCATGCCTCTGTGTCTGTCTGTCTGTTGGGGGTGAGGAGTGAGGGGCATTATTAAAATAATGAGAGTGCGTTACATTTTTGTGCAGATTCTGTCAGTGGCATCTCAAATTGCAGGGCAGTTGTTTAAAAGCAGTTGTAATCCATCTGAAAAGGCTGTGATATAATCCATTTAATTTCTTATTCCTTCCAGCAGTAACACTGGATAACCCCCCAAAAATCTATCAAAGCCTAGTCATTTTGTAATTATCTTTATTTTACATGAATGCAATATTCAGCCCAGATTCATTGGAGTCTGCACGGAGTGGCAGGTCACTCACATCAATGCAATACAATGGGTTTTATCTGAATCATCAGCCTCCAACCAATTCTGCTGTGACCTGCAGTGTCAAGGTAAGATTACTTTCAGATGCATAAAATCACCAATGTCAACCGCCACGTGCACAAGTCACCAACATTCTTACATTACCTTTAATTGGTTCCCCAAGATAAAATTGGACAGTAAAGCAGGCCAGTGAAATTCAATGTGAGGAATTCATGAACATATAGAAAAACATGAACATTGTTAAAAGCATTAAAATGCCACATGACCCCAAAACGGCACGTCTTTTAAAAGATGTCCAAAATGTCAACACGTCTCGTGTCAGTTAAGCGTGTCCTAAAAGAATCATTTTGCCGAGAGCGATCCCACTGTAATAAAACATACACCATGCCGCTCTCACCTTCAACACCTCTTGGAGGAAAGAAACGGAGCCTGGTGAGCATCCAAGTTTGATGCGGACTTAGTCACACATTTCCCCCAGCTGAGAAGTTGAATTCATTTATGAGGGATGCTAAGTATGCTGCCTAATGGGTACGCAGGCTGTGGGTTGTACCCCCTCATAACAACAGCCCTTGGCTCTATAACTCAGCCAGCTCTGACAGCACTTTGTATCTCCTTGTACCTGGACTATCTGACATCCGACACCAGATAAATCACAGGGATTCTAAAAACAACTCGCTGGGGTGAAGGAAGAGGAAGAAAAAGAGAGGGAGAGAGAGATGGTCTTGGGAGCCACACATATAGGGACATTTCAGAGGTTTCCTCAATGTAAATGTATTGCCTGTGTTATTGGCATTGTATAGTGATCTAAACAATTCTGACACAGTAACACTACTTTTCAAACTCTATACGTAATTGGCTTAAACAATAAATGCACTGAATACAATTTAGAGTTAACCTGCTAAAGGAATCACATTCAAGATTTATATCTGTGTCAAATACTGCATTTCGGAATATACAGAATATAAAAGAAACCCAATAATGCATACTGAATCAGGTGGTACGGTTTTAGACAGAACAAGAAGCCTGCCTTTCTACTCCAGTCTAATCTGCCTAAAATACATGAGGGTCTATAGTCCCAATTATGTTTGAAGAACAACTGATTCTTATATATGTCAATTTACTTCAGCACACAGAAACGACTTATTTCATGATACGTGATGGCCTTGGTCCCCCGCACATGCATGCATATACACAACTCATGTATGTACTTACATGAGCTACCACACACGTTCCTCCGTGGATGTCACTGTCTGATGCTGTCGGCAGCGTTTTCCATCTATCTCTGTGAGTCAAATTTGCGGATATCAGTGTGTTGGAGGGCCTGAGGCCAAGCTTCCCATGTCTTTTTTTGGGGGGGGTTGCGTTGCCTGGCCCTTTTGGGACGGGAGAAGTCTCAGATAAGATCGGTGGTGGGGAAGTGGTGAGCCAGGCCGTTTGTTCTCGTTGGCCGTCTCTCATGTTGCGCCGCTGATTGGGAGGAAAGCTGAAATTGCTTTCACCGGGGCCGCGGCAGTAGGCAATGATAACTAACAATGCCCCCAGGACCTAGTTAAAGCTGCATCACACGCGTTGGAAAAGCCCTTTAATGTGGCAGCATTAGGAGGCTGTCAGCTGGTTGGTGGGGAAAACAGACTTGAACTCATCAAGGATTAAGAAAACATTTGTTACACTCACTTCAAAAACGTATATAATCAACCAAGAAGTTTTAATATTGCTTCCCACAGTCGTTACATTAAGCAAAAAGGTTAGAACGATTATCAAAGCCAAGGTATATATTCCCTGTGTGGACCTCCCTCTCTGCCTCTCTCTATCCTAGTGTGACATATCTAGTTTGTGTCCTTGAAGGGGCTGGCCCAGTCCAACTGACTTTTATCAACTGTATGCAATTTTCCCTTGGTTGATGTCTTACAGTATGTTGTGGTGCTTTCTCCAAAGCCCATTTCAGTCACCTCTATGATTAGAGCTGCTTCTGTCTTCACATCCTGTGTGGTTCTGGTGTCTGATTGGAATGTAACCTTACAGTTATGTCACTGGTCAACCATTTCTGAATTGGAACAGCTCACTTTGGTATAAAAAGATCAATTGTTCTTTATCTTATTGCTGCTGTCCTGCCTTGCTGAGGTATAGTGCCCACTATCTGTGTGTGTGTGTGTAGATGTCTCTCCCTCCCCCCGCAGGGACTGTTGGGGGCATGGCCTTCAGAGACTTTGACACTATCTGTCTTTATCTCTTTCTTTGATCATGCCTGAGAAAATGCTTTGTTAATGTCAGCACTATCTTGTAATTTAAAGAGGAAGTTCACCAATGTTTATGTGTTGCCTTATTTTCATCCTTTCTATGCTTGTAGATGACCCCCTCCAAGAGATTTTTTATGATGTGAAGATTATCACGACAACTGCAAGGGATAACTGAAATGGATTAGAAAAATGTGCCAAAGAATGAATCTGAATGGCTTGAATAGGGTTTGAAGGCTTTAATAATTCCCGTAACCACACCGTCAGAGGATGGCTGATGATTCACTGGAGTCGCATGTGAAGTTAAAGTATCTCTACCCAATTCAAATCTCCTGATCAAAACGAGCAGCCTGACCGAAGAGAAACAACATGAGGTACAATTTAATCTTGGTTAAATCTGTTTCGTACTTTTACATTACAATTATGATACACTAACTACATTTAGCTAATGTTAGTAGGGCCTACACGTTTCTAGCGCCCGGAACAATTGCGAGCATAAATAAACCAGCTTGTGCGCTTAACTAGTTATGAAGAAAAACCTTGTATTCACAGGTGCTTTGATTGGGCCACAACTACACCGTCTGAAACTGTAATTGTGCATTTTGAATTAAAAACAACTGCTTGGACAGAGTCATTTCCACAGTTCTGGCGGATTTTAATAATTATTTTAGAAATGGGTAATCCTTATAAGGGTTTGTGAAAGAAAACTGAACATCCTTGTTCCACTGTCCAGATGGAAAATACAGAAGAACTGCCGAAGGACGTCAAATACAACAATCCTCAAAGAGATTCCCAAGGTTGCAAGTCCATCTGCAAGGAACTTGTATTTTCTTTTAGCAAAATCTGGGTATTAACGAGATGTGGCCTATTTGGAATTTTTGTCAAGCACACAAGACATGGCCACACAACCCCCCCACAAGTGTTACATATCTACAAGCTGACCTGAATCACAGCATCAGTCCGCACCATACACAGTTCACTCATGAAGAAGAGCTATATGGTAGGAAGCATAAAAATAATCAATTTCTTAAGAAGAGATTGAAGAAAGATGAGACGAAAAAAAGAAAGCCTAATGGAACTTTGCAAAAACCAAAGTACAACAAATCTAAACAAATCTAAATGCAATTGGGAATAGCACTTGACAAGCATTGCAGAACTGGATCTGAGAGGTTTTTGATGTTTACAAGAACTGTATAACTGCAGGTTTCTTTGCCAGAATAGGCAACAAGTATTAGGTACTGGGTGTGAAATTTTGTCCATGTCATTCTTTTTCATGAGTTACAATAATACACTTGGATAGCTTTTTGGTTGCAATGGTAAAACCATTCATTTTACAAAGTGAAGTCAATAGTCAGGTCCAGGTTTTGGGAAACAGGTTGGCTGTTTATGAAAATATATTCAAGTTACATGAATATCATTTTATATGAAGATTTTCACATCCAAATTGGAGAAAGGGTTTAGGAATAACAGCTCTGTAATATGTAGCCCCACTTTATCAAGGGACCCAAAGTAATTGGACATTTGACTCAAAAGCTGTTTCATGAACAGGTGTGGGCTATTCCTTCATTATTTCTTCATCAATTAAGCAGGTAAGAGGTCTGGAGTTGATTCCAGGTGGGTCATTTGCATTTGGAAACTTGCTGTGAGCCCACAACATACGATCAAAGAGCTTTTAATCCAAGTGAAACAGGCCATCCTAAGGCTGCAAAAAATCCATCAGAGAGATAGCAGGAACATTAGGAGTGGTCAAATCAACAATTTGGTACATTCTGAGAAAAAAACAAAACACTGGTGAGCTCTGCAACACAGAAAGGCCTGGACGTCCATGGAAGCCAACAGTGGTGGATGATCGTAGGATCCTTTCCATGGTAAAGAAAAAACCCTTCACAACATCCAGCCAAGTGAAAACACTCTCCAGGAGGTAGGCATATTATTAAAAGTCTACCATGAAGAGAAGACTTCACAAGAGCAAGTACAGAGGGTTGAACACAAGGTGCAAAACATTCAAAACCCTCAAGAATAGAAAGGCCAGATTAGACTTTTAAAAAGACAGCCCAGTTTTGGAACAGCATTCTTTGGACAGATGAAACAAAGACCAACCTGTACCAAAATGATAGGGGAAAAAATATGGAGAAGGCTTGGAATGGCACATGATCCGAAGAATACCATGATGGCATGACCATGCATGGCTTCCAGTGGCACTGGGTCACTAGTGTTTATTGCTGATGTAACAGACGACAGAAGCTGCTGGATGAATTCTGAAGTGTATAGGGATATATTGTCTGCTCAGATTCAACCAAATTCAGCTGTTGATTGGACAGCACCTCACTTTACAGATGGAGAGCGACCCAATGTTTATCCATGTGTTCCAGACTTAATACACTCATTGTCTGCAAATGATTCTCAAACAAAGTATTAAAAATGTTTGTGATTATGATTGTGTTAATTTGTCCAAATATATTTGAGCCCCTGAAATAAGGGTAATGTATATGAAAATTCCTAAACGTTTCATACAATATTTTTGTTTAACCCCTTGAATTAAAGCTGCATTAAAGCTGCGGTTGTTTCATTTCAAATCCATTGTGGTGGTGTACAGGGCCAAAATAATGAAAATGATGTCAGCATCCATATATTTCTATATTTTGTCCTATATGACACTATTCACCAACACTTTCTTGAAGGAAAACCAATGATTTATATTGCTTACTTACATTTTCCGATTCATTTCTTAATATGTTTAAATAATCTTACCATGGGAATGACATTATAATTTGTGACTGTGCTGGTTTGTGGTAAATTGCCAATATACCATGGCCAAAGCTGTATCTAGAGCCTTCTTGCCTAATTATATACTGTAGAATATTACTACACTGCATCCTAACTAGCAGGTGTGCTGTAACTGTGCAGGGTGAGGGTATAAGAAAAGACTGGCTTGAGTAATCTCTCTGGGGATAATTGTCGCGCTGTTGACTGGCACAGTACTGTACTGTACGTCCCCTGACCAAACAATGAACACAAAGCCTTTTGACTCCAATAAGACTTGCTATCCCCTCAACGTCATGGCTGTGAAGTACAGTAGCCATTCTTTTGCATGCAACGATGTACAAAGCTACTCAGAAAAGTAATGATCAGAGCACAGTGTTGTTGTTGATTATTTTTACCAGCACACACAATAAAAACAAGATACACCATCAGCTGGTATGAGAAACACATTTAGGATCTAACGGTGACAGGACTATTTTGTTCTGAGAAGTATTCAGCAAAGTGAGAAAAACCCACAGCTCAAGCAAAGGGTCAGATAACGCCAGCGTTTCCATATTACAACATGTCTTACTTTGATGTTAAGTCAATAGAATAGCAAGACACATTATTCCTCAAGCAGCTTTTATCCAGTGTAACATTATAACTTAGAAATAGTATACAATGGAAGAATATATTCTCTTGGCAGAAAAACATGCAGAAAAAAGGCCCTGTACTGAGAAACATAGGATATTCACACTACACCAAACAACTCCTATTTTGTGTGCTGGTTACATTATTACTGCTTTATTTCTCTCTGTTGTTTGGTCTTTCATCAGCTTTCTAAAATGTTTACAAGCCTGTCTGATAATGACATAGCATTGTAGCAATACACCAATTTAGGGTGTGTGTTGGAAAAAATGATTCCCCCCTCAGACCTGTCTGTGCCAAGCAATTACAGAGAAACATGCAAATTGGAAATGTACAGTTCATTATAAATCTCATCATTCACTTTGATAGTGAGGGATAATTAAAAGAAAAGGCAGTTGTGAATGCACTTAGTGCATGTTCCCACCCTATTGAACGCAGGAAAGTAATAAAAACCCATGTTTGTTTTGCTTGTGTATTTTCCCCTCATCAGTGTTCATGTAGAAAAGGAGAGCATGTGGCGTGAAAACATGGCGCCTCCTACAGATACACAGTATCCATTGACTGAAACATAACTCAGCGCACTCAACAAATGAGACACCCATATCTAGCTAAATGCCCTATCCTCCATTTGGTGATGCTCTCGGAAGGTACGAGAGGAGTTCTTATCCATTTAATATATGCTCAGAGAGTATCCTGTCAAATATAGATTTGAATCAATAGCACTCTGGAGTGGCTCGTTAAACTTAAATCAGCTTGGAAGTGGTGCATGCCTGCCTCACAGCTGCTGTCATTAGCCATCGTCCAGGAGATTATTGGAGAAATGTCCTTGTGTGAGCAGATCGTCCACTCTACCTGAGGAGAGGAGCGGGGCAGGCAGTGATAGCCCGCCTGGCAACACTTCCCTCAGCCAGATGGATCACTCTTCAGAGGAGGGGAGCAGAGAGTGGGTGGAACAGCCAGGTTCAACATGGCAACAATAGCTTGACTAAGTGTCCACCTGAAAAACATCTATTTACCCATGCAACAGTAGGAGACTGAACTTAAAGAAAACATGCAGTGCCTGATTAGTGCCTTTCGTGTCGTTAGCGTAACTGTGTCATAAACTGTGGTAGCAATGATAACCACATAATGATCATCAGCATACACATAGCAGTGGTGGCAGGGCGCAGGGAGCAGCCTCAGGGGGCTAGCGATGGCGGGCGCCGTCAGAGAGGAAGGGGTTAACACCGACAAGAACAATAATGAGAACGCAGTGAGACGTGTGAGGTAATTAGTCAGTGGGCTCTCCAATATTTACCCAGTTAATTATTTGTGAGTTTTACTCGTGTCTTCCCTCAGACGGCTGCCTCTGTTGTTTTTTCTACACCATTTGTCACTGTCCAGCTCTTCGGGGCTACATTTCTCATTGCTCTGGATTTTCTCTCTCTCTTTCTGGTCTCTGGTCTATGGCAGGGGAGTGGCATTTGGGTGAACTCTTGTCAGCTAAGGTGTTAGACCGCTGTCCCTGGATGTGCGAGGTCAGGCATGATTATTTATTCATCCTTCTGTTGGTCCACGAGGGGGGTGAGATGTGAAAACCCTGGTATGTAGCTCATCAGAGTCAGAGGTGGAGGGCACAGCAAAGGGAGATAAAGGGAGATGAGGGTTTTATGTCTTGAAGAGCTAAAAGAGCTAGTGGCTGGATAGAGGCTGGGTGAAGGGTTCAAGACTGGAACAGTGACAATATGTGATAGCTCTTTGGCCTTTTTTCCTGCCTGTGTCATGGACCCTTTGATGAACAGAAGACTAGTTTGTGATGTAGAGGAGGATCTGTTTACCTTTAAGGCTGACAGCCAACCAGATGAGATAATCGGCTAGGAGATAATTGATCAGAATACCATGAAACAAACACTATAATATACATCATAAAACTGCTTGTTTCGATCCTGGATGCTGAGTAGAATTCTAAGCTGTGCAGTATTGGGCGTCACAGTCACATCTATGCCTGTGAACAGTTCCATTTGAAAATTATCACTGTGCCTCAGGATTTCCTCACATTCCAGTTGGTCTCTAAATCATCTATTGCGTTCATGCACTTGCACGTTAGTTCCCTTTGTTACTAGCCTAGCATTTAGTTTGGTACTGCGGGGGATAATTTAAGTTTAGCGGTTAGCCTCTCTGAACTCCAAAAATTCCTTTCAGTTTTAAAATGTGATCTTCCTGCCTGTAATCATGACTGAACGGTGCACATCTTGCAGACAAAACAAACAAACACTTGAGGAGCCAGGTAAAACCAGGCTTCAGCGTTATGAGGATGAATATTAGTATCATCATCATGTATACAACCAAATAAATACTAATAAAGCTAAAACAGACACATTGTAATAGCAGTTCCTCTTTGGCCTGACTAAGTTATCCAGCCTGCATAGCCAGCACTTGAAAGGACAGACAAGTCCATTCACATAGCAACCATGCAAATAGAACTAACAACTGGGTCTCAACATGACTAAATGCTGAATGACAGAGAGCTATTGTATGTCAAACTACTACTTTTTTCTGATTGTAATTCATAATAAGCACATGGTGTCTCAGGGGTGTGTGGTACATAGTATATGGCCCTCAATAATATTTCAATATTCTTTCCATAATATAAATAAGATGAGCGTGGTATCTGTTCTATAAGAACAGCTCTTAGCTTTCATATTCTGTCCATAATATAAATAAGGTGTGCGTGGTATCTGTTCTATAAGAACAGCTCTTAGCTTTCATATTCTGTCCATAATATAAATAAGGTGTGCGTGGTATCTGTTCTATAAGAACAGCTCTTAGCTTTCATATTCTTTCCATAATATAAATAAGGTGTGCTTGGTATGTGGAATATATGAAAAGCTCTTAGCTTTCATATTCTGTCCATAATATATCCCCTCCAGCCTTATTGCTTAAATGACTACCCAATCTAATGGACACAGTGTTGCTGCTGTGGGGGAAAAGGAACAAAATGTATACAGTATGTTCCACTGGCTATGTTTAATTAATGCTTCATACATGTGGAAGAAAATTCTCTATCGAAGGTAGAGGCAGAGGGAGTAGTAGGTGGGGGGTTGAAAGGGAGACAAAACAGTAATTATTTCATTATGGCATGACAGCAATAATATTACAGTACTTCATGCGCCATGCTTTTATCTGTGGAACAAATGAGCTCTCCCCCAAGAGAGAGGGGAGGATGCAGTGTGAGGCCCGAGGTAGCTGGGCCTGCATTTCTCTTCCTTGTAAAGCTACCCTAGCTACCTCTTTAATATTCTCATTCACAGCACATGCAATTATTTTGAAAATAAATTTAGCCCGGATAAAAATGTTGCCTCTTGGGTCAGGTAAATGACTTCGTTGTTTTTATTGAGAAGACAAGGTGTTTATTAGGGGCCTTGTTGCCTTATAGCAGGAGGTTTCTGAGTTTGAGTAATTGTCCAATTAGATGTAATTTCGGAATCGGTGCCGACCCAGGTGATTGTACTGTAAGAATAAGACTACCACCGGGACTCACATTAATGAATCCCTCTGAGACCTGTCTACCTTTAAGAAAAGAGAGAAGATGTCTGCTTCTGTTTCGCTTTCCCAAATCTTTTTAACAAGGCATTATAGCTGGGATTTACAAGGGCACCAGCCTTTTTTCCTTTCCTTCCTCCCACTTTTCTTTCCTATTCTTTTTCCTCTGTATCTCTCAACATAGAACAAAAACATTGTATTGCTCATTTCACCTCGGTTCTTTGAGAAATGGCCTCTTATTTAAACAGAAAGGTTTTCTTAATTGTCATGTGGCTTCGCTATGCCCTGGCATCAAAGTGCATGCGTGCCATTTCACAGAAAGGTTACCTATCACAACCGAGTAACTTTTCTCATGTTGTGGGGTCCTCAGTGTGTGTATATGTGTGTGTATTCGCCACTTTACACTGTGAGATAGAACACGATGTGAGAAGGCCCCAGAGGATTGCAGTTGTAGTATTCTATCCGACATACTGACCTTCCTTCATCCCCCCCATCATCCATCCGTCCATCTCACACTCCATCCCTTCCTGTCTATCTCTCTCTTTTTCTTACCGTCTTTATTTTTTGTTGCTTTGATTGTTTGTAAAGCGAACTAAACCAGGTATTCTAAGCACAGTGTTTTCCCAATGAGAGACCGGGAGCCGGCGCTGATCCTACCGTTATTGGCCAGTCACATAACCCCATGTGCCCAGTGATTAATCAACAGACGTGTACTACTGAAATTACACAGAGCTACATGGCAGGTACAACAGAGGGTGAATGGATGGAGAAACATCGGTAAGAGGGAGAACAAACAAGGAAGAATGAGAGCAAAAAGATGGTAGAGAGAAAGAGAGAGCGAAATGGAAGCTGGACGCATTGTTTGGGAAAGACCTGTAATTACCTTTATCCCTGCATGCTGTGGATGAAGAATTTATAAGGTGAGGTGCTGTGATGTTTAAACCCCTGGACAACATCCTCCCTGTGTTTACATGGCTTTTCTTTCTGGACAAATACTGTGATAGGAAATGTGCTGTTCTTTTAAAAAATGCAACACACTGCATAATGTACAAAGGTCTGGCACGGAAGCTCAAAGCTTAGGAAGGTAAAAACAAGAAGGTTGACATGATCATGAAAGAGTTAACCCAAACATGTGCTATGGTAGGGGTGGCAAATTTAGCAGACAACGGGGCTATAATATTTATTGGATGCGGTCAATAGGCCGTTAGTGAGAGTTATGCATTACCCAGTCTGACCAACACTTATGGCAGAGCCACTTTTTGGATCTGCAGTCCAGACTCAGTCTCATCCAGTTCAGCCAGGAGAGATATGGCTGTACTCTCATATAAATGCACACAGCATCAAGAACTGGGGAGAGGGTGTTTCTAACTGACATCTACCATGGGTTCATGTCAGGGTTGCACCTCCCCCCCCGGCTCTCACTTCTTATATTAGTACCTCTCGCCCTCTGTCACCACCACAGCCGTCACAGTTACTGCCAAAACCGCCAACTCCTCGTCTTCACACTAAACCCTGTCCTTCTTCCAGGCTTAAGTTCCAGTGTTTCCCCCAGAAATAAGCCATTCGAATCAAACAATTCCTGAATGTGGAGCTGCTTTGTAACCGCAACCATCAGAAGGCCTGTACTTTGATAGAGGCCGACATCTGAAAGGTAGAGGAATTCAAAACAAAATCAGGTTTTCTAATCCAGCTAAATATTGCACCCTTGCGAAAGACGCTTTGGTTAAGTCTTAGTGTGACATGATGATTGGGAGACAGCTTCAAATTCCTAATGAATATGGATGGAACTTGATGCTCTTGGAAAATAATCAAGCATGTTCTATGGTAAATGTCTGGTTTAAAGGTTTAAAAAACAAATTGTGCTAGAACCCTCCTAGCAGTTTATATATATTTTCCTTTGTGAAGTCTTTATTTCAGAAGGTTAGGCTTGGACTTTCACTTCATACTGTCTTAAAAAGGATTATGTGTAGCACCTAGGTTCTGATTTCAATTTGAATAGGTGAGAATTTATTTTTTGGAGCTCAATATTCCAAATAAATAAGTCCTCCTAATCCAATTCCACCCCATACCCAGGAAAAAAAACAGTAAAATCTCATTATAATGTCCCCTTTATGTTTGCATGTCCCCCACAAATAAACAACCTTCTGAATTCAACCCTACATTATTTACTTACAGCTGAATATGAATATGAAGATGAATATGTAAGAGGAGCACACTATATTGCATTAATTTATAAAATCAGGTACAGAAAATCCTTTCAGAGCATTAATTCACTGAAATACCACAATCCCCTGTTTTATTTACTGCACCTATAACATCCGATTCACGATGATTGAATATTGGGATAGGAAATTACATTTTATTGTTGGCCTCCAAATAATTCCAAATGGAATAGCTCATCATGCACCTTACATGAGACCTTCCAAGAACAATGTTGTGTTGAGAGAGAAACTTTGGCCTGGGCTGCTTTGGCACCATTCAGCATCTACAGGAGCACAATGAATGAAGCACAGGTAAACCTCGGAACAGGACAGAGAACAAACCAGAGTGGAATGTGGCCCGTCCAGGCCTGTGCTGTGCAGAAGCAGTGAGTGGTGTGGCTGGTTTTGGGATGATGAGAGGAGGTGTCAATTAAGAAGTGTTGATTAATGGCAAAAGTGACAACACCTCTCAGCACTGAGACAGTTGTTTATTCTTATTGAGGCACACTTCAGTTGGCTAAATTACCCTCCTGGGGCACACCATGCACCCCTCCTCTTGCCTTCGTCCCAAATGACCCCAGCTACTGTCACTACTAACCTGCCAAGAGTAAATAATCGTCTCCGCTTAAGGCCAACATGAAAATAGTTAAGATAACGATCAATTTTCACAAGTCCATTGGCCTGGACCTAATTATCTTTAAAAAACATTCACACAGATTGATCCGCCTAACCGTGGCTGGTATTGATAAATAATTAAAAAGCTCTCAGTTTAATTTGGGGGTAAAAAGTAAGATGGTGCAGTGGGGGTCGACAGCAGGCAGTTAGTCCTAGGCTTGGTGTAATGAGGTCTGGCTCCCTGCTGTGTGAGGGCCTCGGTCTAAGTTCCACTGGCCTGGGCACCTTCCCACCCCAGCACCACACATCCCAGTGGAGACTCAGCCAGCTGGATTTGTCTGCCAAATTCACAGGAATCAATGCAATCTGGTTTGAAAGAAAATCAATAGGATGTGTCCATTTATGCTTCAGAGTGTAGAAGAATAGCCTTAGGAGTGTCAGGTCTGGCAAACGGACATATCCTTTTGAGAAATGGAATGACCTCATTGTGCTCATGGTCAAGGTAAGTTTCTAGAAAACAGAACTCTAACATTTGGTATTGCACAGGCTCAAGCTGGCAACAGCTATCAATGGAGATGTAATCCTGAAATATGCTCTGCCGTTAGAGACTGCACTGTGTCTCTAGAAAGGGCTCAGATTAATGTAAGTTTGGGTAGAATAATTGAATGTAATTGAAAGCCACTCATGGACACCAGGATGTAGTTACATGTAATTCCAACATCATTCTCAGAGTAGTGTTTACAACTGCTGGGAAGGCCCAATTGTGCATTAACTTAGTTACCATAGCAAGAAGCGGTCTCATTGACTTTGACGGACAGTTTATTGTCTATATATTCTCTTTAAAGTGTCTAAGAACACTTTACATGCTTGGTTATTTTGGTGTAAATGTTTGTAAATCACAACGCTTGTGGCGGCTGCTTTATAGGCAGTGTGATGATACGTGTTCTATAAAAAGGGGAAAAGTCAAGGTTTGACAAAAACAACGGTTCCTGCAAAGTTGCTCATGGTAATAATAAAATGCGAAGCTGCATGATTGAGTGACTGTGTTAAGCACCGATGAACCCTCTCCTGCACTTCCATTGGGCCAATGCCCTGTAACAACCAACTGCCCCTAAACACAGTGGAGCAGCTTTCCCTAAATGAGGCACACCTGCTCCCAATCAGGCCTTGTTTGTGGGAAAGTAAAAGGGCCCCAGAAGAGTAGCTCGGGGGAAATGAGGGAGAGCGAGAAACCGCAGAAGCCAAAAGGCACACGCTGCGGCACCACTTCCAGCCGCCCTTCATGCCATATTACCCCAGCGATGTGGGTGCTGGCAGAGGAGGAAGACAGCCAGGGGAGGAAGGATGCAGAGACCACCTAAGTATCAACTTCCCGCACCCATTTCTCCAACACTGCTACTGTGAGGTGCCCGAAAAACAATGGCACCTCCTGTCCAAAGTGGTTTGCATTTTGGTTTTGATTTTCCCCTCAGTCTTCCTGCTGTTTGTGTTGTTAAAATGCCCTCCAATACACTGAACACTTCTCATCCTTGTTCCATGTGTTTCTTGTAAAAACATATATCACATCACTATAATTTAGTACTCACATAAAATGTAATTTTAATAAAAACCTCTTCTTTACCAACTCAGTAATATGTTTTTTGTGTTGGTAAAGACAGAAGCGCAATGTAAATATAATAACAGATTTTAATCCAAAAATGCTTACTTAAAACACAACAAGCAGGAACTATACATAACATTAAACACAATGGCCAAGGAACTGTCTATAACTGACTATATAGGGAGGTTATTAGGGGAAAACGAAACACAAGTGAGAAGACAAAACGACGCAGGTGAAATCAGTGAACACAAGGGATAAGAAACTGAACATACAAATGGAATCACTATGTAATGACCTGCCATGGCCTGTGCCTTGCTGGTTATTCTGTTTCATGTTCTGTGTTTTAGTTCTAGTCTGCCTGTTTCTATGTCCAGTTTAGTCTTGTCAGTGTAATCACTTGTGTCTTGTTTGTCCCTATATAAGTTCCTCCCGCCCTAGTGTGTTTTGTCAGTCATTGTCACGTTACGGTCATCGTGTTGAGCTTTTGGAAATACAGCTCTGGAAAAAATTAGGAAGACCACTGCAAATTGAACGCTTCTGTTCCTCACTCCAAACTTTCCTTTTCAGCTTTTTTGGAAAGGAAAGAAAAAGGCACAGTTGTCTCTGAATTTTTTCCGGAGCTGTAAATACCTGTTTGTTCTACCTCCTCTGCGCCTGTGCCCTGCTACCTCCTCAGATCATGACAGACTAGAACCTAAAAACATTGAACAAAGAAAAAGAACATTCGGCACGGCACTTTCATCCAGCACGGCATTTTCATTTACCCAAATTCTAAGATTTTTGTAGGATGGAATACATTCAAAAGAACCATCAACGTTAATCAATTTGGAATAATCTAAATGTGGATATTTCCTTGGATTTAGAAAAGCAGATCCATAATGTAATTTTGCAGTAGTAAATACTGCAAGAGTGCAAATGCTTGAACAAGAGATGGGACAGCAGAGTAAAATAAAGTGACATCAGCATAAAAAATGAAATTCCATCTCTCACTATTACAGATATGATAATCTACAGATCGAACATAAGGGGCCCAAAATTGAGCCAGGAACTCTGTGGGTTACTCATGATCAACTTGATTTGCTAGATTGATAAATAAAGCCAAACAATTATGCTTAGAACTTTCAACAAAAGTACTGTCCCGAAGTCTAAAACCAGACTGATATGCGTTCAAAAGTTGGCAGCTAAAGAAATAACACAACAGTGTATTTACCAATGACTCCAGAATTTTAGCAAGACAAGACAATTTAGAGATAGGATGGTAATTAACAGGTCACTGCTCAGCAGTAAGAGACCCTGGTCTCAGTTGATTACTGTAGTATTATAATGGCAGCAAATGGGCGGTTTTCCATAGTTCAACATTGATTCCAGAGGTTATGTTTGATGAGAACTATGTGTTAAAGTCCCGGGGTAAGAGGTGCAGCACTAGCCAACATACTTGGGTCTAGTTTGTTGGCTCCTAATGATTTCTGGGTGCTGACAGTTACCAATAACTTATCTTTCTGTCAACTGATTCAGTAAAGACCTTGGTTATTAACATGCATAAACTGCATAAATGCTTGAAAATGATTTATCCCTTTTATATTTTAATTTAGAGTAGCCATTGAAGTTCTCAGAAAATAGATAGCATGCGGTAATAAAATGGATATTAAAGGCTTCAAAATATTTTCATTTTTAATGAACCCTGAGTGCTAATCAGAATGTATTGGCAAAGACATGTGTTCCTCAGAGTTTTCCAGAATTTGGCCAGATTCACATTATCACAAGACAGTGTGTTTACATAGTACTCAGATGTGGTGGCTCTAACAACTGTTTCACACACATCTCAATTGTTTAAAAGCCTGCATTTCAGAACATGAAGCAGTTTTTCCAGCCTTATCCCACGCGACATGTTTATGATTAAAAGCATCATATGCACATGTATTATGAGTGAAACATGTGTTGTCTCGGATTTTCACCTAAATGATTTTATATGAAGCATTATTATCAATGGAAGTGACAACCCTTGTGAAATGTTCAAATTGCTGGGTTGGCTCCAGAAATAGAAGAAATGCAGTCAAGTGTATTAAGGTAAAGATCTTGTAAGAAAATGTGTTCACTAAAATTGTTTCAATACATTTTTTAAATAATCTGACACCTGGGCCTAGGAATTCTGAATCTCAAATTTTAAGTTTCAGAAAACAAATCTGGATTCAAAGAAGAAACTCAGATCCTACAACCCAAACACCTTATGATTTTTAAAAACGTGTTGATGGTAAATATATACTGGATTACTGAAAATACATTTACAATCAGTGACTAGAGATTGAAAAGCAAGTGCTGTTAAATTAAGATTGTCCCGTTAGACCTATGGGCAGGTCTTGTGAAAGGCTGAGACATTCTTAATATCACACATGAAGGAATATTAGATGTTACCATCTTTTATGTGACACTTAGATCAGGAGAGCTAGATGAGCAAGCCTTATGGTGATGAGTTACATGTATAGTATTTGATACTACACAAATCAACATCAGAAAAAGAGGCAGAACAAAAGAGTTGGAAATTGAAGTCAGAGATTACATTTACAGAGCAGTTTGGCCAGTCAATGTCTTAAGGCACTCTTAAAGTGCTGGGATAAAATCCAAGCACCCAAATGATTTGGTTGGATACCATCTGCTTTGTAAAATGTATTTTGCTTCCAGAACATGTCAAAGCTGTCTCCAAAAGTTACACTCATAGATATACAGTAATCCTGCAGCCAATAGTAAAATGCTAGGAGTCTGCTTAAATGTTCAATGCCACAATTCAGGGAAGACAAGGGCCTGTCCCTTTGCTACATTTTTCAAGCTCTGTCAAGTTTGATGGGGAAATTTGATAAACAGCAGCATTGAGCTCTTTCCAAATAGACTAACTTTTTCTGCATATAATAACTGACTGGAAAACAGGCCAAGATTCTTGATATCAGTGAAATTTGATATTATTGTGAAATCATGGCAAGATTAATGACAGTGAATTAATTATCTTTGAGCTTAAATCTTATTTTTGGAGCGAGTACTGCATTTAAAATAAATGCGAAAATCCTGATAGCCATGCTAGCATCGCTTCGAGTTCATAAATTGAATCGCTATGGAAATTATTATGCCAAATAACACGTATGTATCTATCATTTTATGTCTCTCATAGTGTAAAAGAGCCCTTACAGACATTCACAGTAGGATATTTTATACACAGAAATATAATGCATTCACATTGAGACATCTAGGTGAGACAAAAATAACCCGATAGCACAGTAGTAAGAATACCTTACTTACTGAAGTAGGAAATTCAAATGGGTGGAACCGTAGAGTTATTTTAAACAGAACAAAAATATAAGCAGAGCTTCAGTTAAATATGATGATTTGTTCAATATGAAATGGGGATATCCAACCAGATGTGCACTTTCACAATCATCACCTCTTGCTGACAAAATCAAAACAAACTTTCTAGACTAAGTCAGGAGGACTTTGTGTCAGGTGTCATCAAAACTAGATCCCATGTTTCATGAGCTTGAATAATTATCACAGAAATGTTCCATATGCACAAAAAGCTTATTTCTCTGAAATTACGTGCATCATTTTGTTTTAATCCCGGTAACTGAGCATTTCTCCTTTGCCAAGATAATCCATCAACATGACAGATGTGGCATATCATTAACCTGATTAACAGCATGATCATTACACAGATGCACCTTGTGCTGGGAACAATAACAACAAATGGCCATGCTGTACTATGCTGTTTTGGCACACAATGCCACAGATGTTTCCAGTTTTAAGGGAGCATGCCAATGCACTACCTGTAGACATTCCTGACCACATGGTCAGAAAACCAAGTGATTCTTTTCTTGCCCTTTCTATCTTATTTCAAAGAATTTGCCAGTATGTCCAACTGGCCAATTTGTATTACCAGTAAAATGCAATCCATAAATTCAATTCAACTTTTCAGTGATTTCTTTATATACGAACTGTAACTCAATAAAATCTTCAAAATTGTTGCATGTTTTGTTCCGTTTTTATTCAATGTACTGTGTATATACTCTTTATAAAAAGGTTGTTTTCAGAAGTTTGGGGGAAATGGATAAGGACGCTGCTGCCCTAGTTGAAAGGAAAAGCTGCTTCCACAATGTGGGTCCCAGGATCGAGAGGAGCTTTGACTGGGCGAATAGGGAGTTTCCCTCCCGTAGGTGTGGGATTTCCATGAGACCAAAGGTAGCAGAACGATTGAGTTCTGGTGGGGAGGTAGAGGTTGAGCATTGCCTGAAGATATGGAGGGGACGTTCCCTTTGCTGCTCGCTAGCCGAGCACCATGGTCTTGTAGTGGATGCAAGTTTCAGCAGGAAGCCAGAGGAATATGCAGGGGCGCTGGTTGATGATGGAAACATTTTGAAGGCTTATCTGGTGGCAATTTGGATAAGTTGCAGCAGTTTTACTGTACATGCAGGGACCACTACCAACAGTCAATTACATTAGTCTAGATTTAAGATGACAAGTGCCTGGAATAATACCTGTGCCACATCTGGCGTGACATGAGCTCATATTTTACAAGTGTTGAAGAGCATGAACCTACAGGAGCGAATCACGAAGAACAACAGCATGATGTCCAGGGTTCTTTGCATTATTTGACCATGGAGTTGTCAATTGTGAGGAAGATGTCTTGGAGTAGTGGGGCTTTCCCTGTTAGAGGAAGTGCCCTTCATCCCGACTTTGAGATGGTAGGCCGACATCCAAGCAGAGATCTCGGGTAGGTAAGCAGAGATGCTTGTTCGCCGCGCACCATGGTGTCAGAAGATAGTTGATTGTCATCCACATAGCCATTACGGGAGAGACCATGAGGATATGACAGAGCCAAATCACTTGGGGTGTAAAGAGAAGCCTTGCTCCTTTATTTAGACAGAATGTGAGCATATTGGAACAGTGGAGTACATGAGAAGGGTGGCTAAGGTGTTGCGGACCACCACGGTTTCCATAGGACACGCATAGCTTCCTTATGCAAAAAGGGCAAATAACACACAACATCACAATCACCCAGCAAATCCCTGCCCACCTGACTGCACCCAGGCTCAGCCAGTTGACACAATAGCAGTCCGAGAGTCCTGCCCCACTGATTCCAGTACAGACAGCTCTGGAGGTGTGATATGAGACAGACAGGCCACTCTTCGTGTCCAACACCCATCCCGCATACATCGTCTGGCAACGCAGCATGTCAGTCATGGGCTTGCGCCTCCGTTGAATTGCATGGGGACTGTACATTCAGGACAAAGAAAGGTGGTCTCTGACACACGGTTGGTAAAAAAGGTGAAGGCAGCCAGGCAGCACCAGAGTATACAGGCCACATGCCAGGGAGTGACAAATGTCTCCAAAATAATTTCACCCCGCTCTTCATTAAAAAAAGAGAATATTGCGCCGCGTTACACTTTATAATGTTGATATCCGTCTAATTGATGACTTTGTGTCACATCAATCCATTATGCATAATTTAGCATGGATCAACTCCCACATTACCATAATCACCCATTCGATATTCTGCACAGTATGACACTCCAGTGAGAGGCAGGCAGAGCCCCAGCCTGAGAGAGAGAGACAGGGAGAGGCACAGAGGAGCTGGCTAACACTTCCCCTCACACAAATCTCATCACATGCCCTTCTGATGGGCCCTGATGTTAAGATGTCAGCTCCTTATTCGCTTAACGCTGATGCTGGGAGTCTACTGAACATGTGTGTCTATGTGGTAGACCGTAAAAACATCTTACACACACCCAAAAGCACAAACTCACAGCAACAGTGAAGTAATAGTGTTCAGCAGAGCCGCCTGCTCAGGCTCTGCTGTTTGCAATCACCAAGCAGCTTTAGTGTCTCCTACCACAGTCCTGATTTAAAATTCATAAATGCTAATCCTTCATAATTTACAGTTTAAAAAGCAGCCCTGCACACAGGGCCTGTGGCCACAGCTCTGTCAGAGTAATTATACCAAGGAGCTGGGAATGGACTACTAGCAGACAATTTTAACAGTAAAGGAAATCCCCTTCACTAACACCAGACCCAATTACTCCAAAAAAACTACACAGATTACCAAGTCATTTTCCAGCTCAATCTGGACATAGGTGCCAAATATCTGCATTACATAGTCAGGTGGGTAAACAGCTTTGAAGTTGGGCCGCGCCTGGTTCTTATTAAGTGGACAATCTGGCTAGTAATTTCATTAGCAATTTCCTTTAATATGAGGCCCATTGTCTTTCGCAAGGTTATCAGGTACGTTCTGGCGTCACAGGTTTATTTGCTGCTCTTTTTTGGTGACATCATACTATATGTCTGCAGGCAAGCCTGAATGGGAGGAAGGCTTTGTTTTGGAATATGCCCAAGTACATTTCTCTTTGTCCTTGTGAGAGGAATATACGTACATTGGTTTAGATGGAGATAATGCGTGATTTTTCAACCAAGGTCACTAATAGAACCCATTTTCCAAATGGCCTGCTTTTCCTGTAAAAGCTTGTTCAATAATACTGTTGAATCATGTATATAAGGAAACTGTTTTACATGTAGTGGCTCTCAGTACAAAATGGTCCAAAATCCTTATTAATGCATAATTTAGTATCTCAAGTATTGATTCATCCTTCATCATGATTTAAAGTTTGAATTATAGTGATATGGGGAAATTGAGGGGGAGTCGGGGAATATGCATTCGTAAAAAAAACTCTAATAACCAAGGGAGATTACTTTTTCTCTTCACATCAAGACGATTTTCAATCCACATCCAATATACAGTATAAAGTCCAACATCCAATATCCCACAGTCTAGTTAAATAAAGATTCAGAAAAAAAGACATCAAAGTATGTTGTTGGTGCTCTATGAGGATCTGTTCTCGCTACAGTACACAGAATATGATATGTGCCAAAAAGCTGTACAGTTGTAGGATCACTGTCTGATATTTTACTTAAAATGGATATGAGCTTTGTGATTTACATATATTTACTGTAAACATGTGCACTGTTGAAACAAAGAGCTTCAAAATATCAAAACGAGTGGCAACGGAGTTGTCAACAAATTGTTAACATACAAAAGCTAAACTTCGCCAGATTAGTAAAACATATCATCCTTAGATTTTTACATGTGTTATAACATCACCTAACCAGGTTCTGTTTCCTTCTGCAGGAGATTGGTACTGTGCACCTTGCTGAAATGCATTGTAAAGAACATCAAGTGTTGAGTTTATTCAAGTAGTAGCCAGTGTTGAAGCAACTCAAAGCAGGAGTGCTGATCTCCTGCTTTGAGTTGCTATACTTCTCCACAAAATATAGAAATGAACGTCCTTAACACAACATACCTATTCTAAGATATTTCATGAACACAGTCCTAGATCCTCTATGGTAGAGAAAAATCTTCTCTAGGGGACACACTGGGCATTGGGTCCATTACAAGCTGTGCCTCAGAAGGCCAGACATCAGCCTGACTGTCATCTCTGAGTGAAACAATCAGCCTTCTATTAGAGTGGACTAGGACCGGAGCGGCGGACCTCATGTCACAATTCCAGCCTTTAAGAGTATCTCGTCTCTCCGGTCCGTAACCACACCAAATGCTGTAGTAGCACCTTCTGACAACTATAAACGTTTTGGTGGTCTACATACTGAATGTGGGGCATTATAATGCATACACAAATTAATAGAAGATGATGTGCAGAAGGTCCTGACAGAAAGTTATCTCTACCTTCATGTCCCACTTTAGGTGTCCTACAAGGAGGAGGGCATTGCAATGACATTGGATGTCTAACTATGCTGTTGGTTGCATGTCTGATTCACCTTTTAGGAGATGTACTGCTGAACTAACCTTCAGCCCAAAAGGCAGTGGATTGACTAATCATGGAGTGTCTGTCTCTGTTCACCTCCATAGGCCTCCATCATGCTGTATCACTGTAATAGACTGAAACAAATACAACATCTAAAGTCAGCTTGCTCACAAACGATGGATCCATCAATTCGACGATCATAAGCACAATCTTTTGTTTCCTCCGCGTTCAAAGAGAGAGATGACAGCTCCTGCAAACCACCGCTCGCCTGGGAATATGAGATGCCTCGTTACATGAGGCGGAGAAATGAAGGAGGTGAAGTAATGAGACAACAGAGGAGGTTCACCTTTCACCAGGGTTTGAGATCACCGACTAACACTTTAAAGACATATCAGAGAGGCTCTGGGACCTCATGTTACAATTCAGCATGGTTTTCAGCAATCTGGCATTCACACAAAACCATCATCACATGGCAAATCACATTTACATTTTGTTTACAGTTGTCATATTTGTTTTCTATGCCGTGTCCCAGCTATTTGTGTTCTAACATGAGATCTCAGTGTGAACACAGAAACATGCATGTGCAGAACACACAAACACCTCCCCAAAAGCGGTGCAGATATTTCACAACCGCATAGCTCACTAAGTGATATTGGCTTTATTATTACACAAACAAATCAAATGCAACAAGAAACCATGTACTTTCCTCACTGTTCATAAAATCGATATTTGAACAGTTTAAATCTGGTGTTCAACAGTAAGATGAAGATGAAAAGTGAAAATGTGAGACAGAAAGAAATGTGAGAATTAGAAAGAGGGACTGACAAAAGATAGAAAGTGTGTATGGTATAAGTTGTAGAGTTTGAAGTATAGTCTGCAAGGTGTAGAGTTTAAAGTATAGGTTGTAAGGTGTAGAGTTTAAAATATATAGGGTGTAAGGTGTAGAGTGTTAGGATAGGGTGTAAGGTGTAGAGTTTAAGATATATGTACTCCAAGCAGTGTTTAATCTTTTGTACTGAGGTGTACAGTGTGAGGTTAAGACAAATGAGTAGGGTGTGAAGTGTAATGAGATGTAGATTCTGAGGTGTCGAGTGTGAGGTGTGGAGACTGAGGTGTGTAGTGTGAGTTTTAGTGTGTGAGGTGTAAAGTGTGAGGTCTAGATTGTGAGAAATACCCGTTTACTTTTGTACTCATGTCAAATGTGTGTGCTGAGGTCTGATTTCTGTGTGTGCAATTAAAATAACAAATATAAACTAATTAAAACGGCAATGCAGAAAATCAGTTGAAAAAATCCCCCCTGGCATGGTCTTATAAAATCCAACCAAAAACAACACAATTTTCCAAGTTAAAAAAACACACACAACAATGGGCCAAGTAATATTCAAATCTAATCCAAGCTGTCACTAGCCTTTAAGACCTGAGAAGGGGAGAGATTGATGGGGTGGTGGGTGTTGTATTGTCTGTGTGCTGCTAGGGAAAACAATGTGAGGGGGAGATGTTTGTGTTTGGAAGCTCACCAGAGAGGATCAGGTTACTGCTCTGGTCGTCACTACAATTAGACAAACCCTTGGTGTGAATATTACCTGAGCCAACACTGACTATGTTGGGCTGCTGGGTACAAAACCATGTCCCCTCAAAAACAACACTGGCCTACTGGCTACTCTGCTAGAAAAAAGGATCTGTGTATCTCACACGTCTGACCATTCACAAACATGTATTATGTACTGTATATGTACTCAGACTAACCTGTATATAAAGGTTCAACATAATGAGTTGAACTGAAACTGCATCCCAAATGGAACCTTATTACCAATATAGTTGACTACACAATGGGACAAATGTGGACATGTGGTGATTATGTAAGGACCAGATTATGCAGGAATACATTGACTAACAGTTGAGCAATGTGAGGGAGGAATAAGAGAAGTGTAAAATAATAAAAACGTGTCCCTCCTCTTTTTCTGCCCTGATTCTTTGTCTCTTGTGAATCTCTAATGCATCTCTTAGAATTTGAAAGATTAGACATTTAGATGCATTTCAAGAAAGAATTGGTTATTTTAGTGCAGACAATACATGCTACATTCATGACTATACAAAATTATCCCCAAATCACGCTGTGAGGTCAAGGCCACTCTTTCTTTCTCTCTGTTTCTTTCAGGTGTTTCCCTCTATCATTTCTTTCTGCTACTGTATATTTGGAGCTCTCTTGTTTTTCTTATAATTATGCTATTCGGTCAGTGTTGTTTGTTAGGGATGTACTGCAAATGTGTATTGAACACAATAACATGTAAAGATATGAATTTAGCAGCAGATTAAGATGTCAGTTTTTCTGCTTTCTTAAGCAAGTAACAAAAAATAATACGGCTGTGCAGAGAGAGGTGGGTATAAATGTCAAAGTCAGGCAGAATGCCGTGAGGCACTCTGGGTAGTGTAGTCCCAGATGTAAAGTGGCTTCAGTATTAAAGCATGGCATTATCTCGCACAGAACACAAAGCTACGTTGTGTGTTTGCCTCATAAGGCAGAACAATTCCAGCCACTTTCAATAAGGTTCCCTGAATTTTGCATCCCTAGTCCCACATCTTACTTGATTAGTCTATCTCTATAGGAAGACAGGCTTATTGCTGGCTTTACCTTACTGCTCCATAGTGAAGTGCAACCTCTTTGATGATAACAGAGAAGAAATGCAGCGATAAGATGGAACAAAGAGCAGTGTGAGACAAGGCTGGTGTGTAATAGCCACTGGCGGTATAATTGGATGGAGGAACCCTGTTGCACAAGGCGTCCTACTTTGAGAGCGCTAAGACATTATGAAAATCTTGTGTGTTGCTTCCAGTTGATTCAATTTATTTATTTTTCTGCTAAACTGATGGAAATACTGCCTCTTTTCCAATAAAAGCCAGACAGCTTTAGCACTGTGTCACAGCTTGCGGTCCTCGGCTTGGTGGAATTAATGGTGGATGGATTTCACCCCCGTGGCTGGACGAGCTCCCATGTGGCCCCAACGGGACTGCCAGAAATGGCCCTGTCTCCTCTGTAACCCTGGCCCAGGTGGCTTAATAGGTCAAGTGCTCTCATTCAATGGTTATGATTTCCCTCCTCAATGCGTTTCGTCTGACCAGCATGTCCTGCGCTGACCACCACGCACAGACACGGCTGAGTAAAAACATTGGCACAGAGAGTGGGCAGTGTAGCAGCAGAGGGGTGAGATTGAATAATGTGTCAGGCGCTCAAAATGAATTAAAGTGCAGCGCTGGGCCATGGAAATGCCTCTTTGTGTGAGGCCCTAATCAGTTGAAAACAAGGGTGGGAGAGGAGAAAAAAAGCTTTCATTCCTGTAACTAATCATTTGCAGTTTCCCAATGCAGCCAGCCAGTGCCAAAGGCAGAGACTAATAAACTATGAGGCTGTGTAGATTTATAAATGATTAATTAAGGAGGCTCCCATGGGAGCTGCAGTTGCTATAAGCAAAAATATTAATTAGTTCAGACGAGACTTAAACTAACAGGAAAACATTGGAGAGAGCGCAAGGGGCACATCTTGTTTGACTCCGGCTCGACAGCAAGGGCCCTCATCACGGCCCCACTGCAGGGGCCTCTGCAGTGTTCTGGAGGCAGGGAGATGAAGAGAGGCAACGGTGAGTGTCACAGGGACACACTAGTCCTCCATAGTCCTCAGGGTGGAGGAGATCAGGGAGAGGACACTGGATGACAGAGCTGTGGTGTTCTCCAGCACTACAACCGAACACATCTCTCCCCGGTTCTCCGTTCCTGACGGAAGCCCTTCAGGGAGGCCTCCAGTCCATCTCCGGTTGCTCTTTTCATGAATGTCAAGATGTCGAGCATAAAGTCCAGCAGATTAAACTAGAGACGTTTGGCGTATCCTCCTCCTAATGAAAGAACGGGGTAATTACACCGTGGATCGTGATGATGTCACGCTGCCGATCAGGTCCGTGATAACGCATCCAGCTAACGCTTCTAACGCTGTCCACCACTGGGAGTCCTCACTGCTATTTCACCGTGCAACATTACAGTGCACTCCTCAGTTATTTATTACCTTAGCTGATATTATCTTACTGAGAAGGGCTTCCATAGGAGATGAACTGTCACAAAAACCCTCTGGCAGTGTACTGGTGCAATTATTATAGTGATGCTCCATAGAGCCCACATTCAACTTTCCATGACCAATATCAGCTATGATCTAATGAGCTAAACTGTGGATCCATCATATCCAGTCTCTGGCACCAGAATATCTTCAGTGAAACCCACTGTTAGATGGCAGCAAAGTCAAAGAATATCTTTCTGTATGTGTGTATGTATGTATGTATGTATTGTGTATGTAGCAGTAGTAGGTATTTAATCCTTTATTTAACCAAAGGTCACATTGAGAGGTACAGAATATTGCCAATGTACCACGGCTAGGTGCTCTGTCCAGGCACTCCAAGATGCATCATGCCTTGAAACAGATTTTAGCCGTGGTGTATTGGCCATATACTGCACCCCACCTACTTGTGCTTTATTGCTCACAATTGTAATGGTCATACAAGAGACTGACTTAAGGTCTAAGCAGCTACACTGATTTCTTTTATATATTTCAAATTCCTTTCAAGAATAGCTAGTGATGCTAATGCTAGCTTGCTAAAAGTTGTTGGACTCCCATCAATATTAATTAGGTACAGTAGGGCAACAAAGTATTTAGTCAGCCACCAATTGTGCAAGTTCTCCCACTTAAAAAGATGAGAGGCCTGTAATTATGAGAGACAAAATAAGAAAAACAAATCCAGAAAATCACATTGTAGAATTTGTAATGAATGTATTGGTAAATTATGGTGGAAAATAAGTATTTGGTCAATAACAAACGTTAATCTCAAGACTTCGTTATATAGACTTTTTTGGGAATGACAGAGGTCAAATGTATTCTGTAAGTCTTCACATGGTTTTCACACACTGTTGCTGGTATTTTGGCCCATTTCTCCATGCAGATCTCCTCTAGAACAATGATGTTTTGGGGCTATCGCTGGGCAAAACAGATTTTCAACTCCCTCCAAAGATTTTCAATGGGGTTGAGATCTGGGGACTGGCTAGGCCACTACAGGACCTTGAAATAGTTCTTACGAAGCCATTCCTTTGTTGCTTGGGCGGTGTGTTTGGGATCATTGTCATGCTGAAAGACCCAGCCACGATTCATCTTCAATGCCCTTGCTGATGGAAAGAGGTTTTCACTCAAAATCTCACGATACATGGCCCCATTCATTCTTTCCTTTACATGGATCAGTCGTCCTGGTCCCTTTGAAGAAAAACAGCCCCAAAGCATGATGTTTCTACCCCCATGCTTCACAGTAGGTATGGTGTTCTTTGGATGCAACTTAACATTTTTTCTCCTCCAAACACGACGAGTTGAGTTTTTACCGAAAAGTTCTATTTTGGTTTCATCTGACCATATTCTCCCAATCCTTTTCTGGATCATCCAAATGCTCTCTAGCAAACCTCAGACAGGCCTGGACATGTACTGGCTTAAGCAGGGGGACACGTCTGGCACTGCAGGATTTGAGTCCCTGGCGGCGTAGTGTGTTACTGATGGTCGCCTTTGTTACTTTGGTCCCAGCTCTCTGCAGGTCATTCACTAGGTCCCCCCCCCGTGTGGTTCTGGGATTTTTGCTCACCGTTCTTGTGATCATTTTGACCCCACAGGGTGAGATTTTGCGTGGAGCCCCGGATCGAGGGAGATTATCAGTGGTCTTGTATGTCTTCCATTTTCTTCTAATTGCTCCCACAGTTGATTTCTTCACACCAAGCTGCTTACCTATTGCAGATTCAGTCTTCCCAAATACTTTTTTGCCCCACTGTAGTTAATGCTTAACTGCAGCTGCATGGGCTTATTCCTCTGGGGACTGCTTGTGTAAGAAAAGTATTCTCTTTTTTTAACTATTACTTCATGTATATTTCTATGATGTCAAATAATGTGAATTGTTTTAAAATAGTTATAACATGGTCCATTAAGCCATTTCATTTTCTTTTTTAGGGCACATATTGGCTATTGGAAATAATTATGTGATTAAATAAAAAGTGTATTTGGCGTTTAGGCTACTCTCATAATAATTCTTACAATTGATTGTATTTTATAAAGCCATTTTTACATCAGTAATTGTCACTTTTAACCACTCAAAAAGCCCCAACGAGCAAGCGACAACAAGATATTGATGCACAGTGTCTAGGAAAGCTACATTCAGAAAGATCATCAAATAATCATTGGATGGAGAAAAAAGGACAAGCATTGCTTTCAAATGCGACTTTGTCATAGTCACTATTGATGTGTCCTAGGAAGCTTTTGATCATCAAAGAGGGAAAGAAGATAGTTATACCTTTACAGGGTCATAAAAGCAGATACCTCAAACCATTCAAAAGCTATGGAGATGTTCATCTATGAGAGACAAAATAAAACAACACAAAAAAACGACATTAGATATAGAGATGAAAGGAGGTTAATATACAATGAAGTCAAACTACTAGGCTAACACATAGATTTATAAACCACATGGTAGTTTAAAACTTGAATGCTGATTGGCTGAAAGTTGTCGTATATCAGACCACATAGCACGGGTGTAAAATCACAGCACCCTTTTCTGCTTAAATTGCGTTGGTAACAAGTTTATAAGAATTATTAGTCATCTTGGGGGTTTGTGGTATATTGCCAATGTACCACAGCTAGGTGCTGTGTCCAGGCACTACGCGATGCATCATGCCTAAGAACAGCTTTTAGCCGCGATGTATTGGCCATTTACTGTACCACACCACCTTGTGCTTTATTGCTCAGTAATGTAATGGTCATACAAAAGACTGACATTTAGGATCTAAGCAGCTACAAAAATGTAGAAATCTATTTCAAATTCATTGTCTTTTATTTAGCATGCTTCGCATCCAAACTATAAAAATGTCTTAGCTGTCATTTTAAGCCAAAAAAAACAACAACAATGTGTGTTGCTAATAGCTGAAAGTACTGTTTATAAATCTGATAGTATTTTTTTAGGCTCTTTTAGATAGACCCAAAATTAAGACTAATGGTGTGTAGACACATATTTAAAAACAAACACCTATATCGCTAAACAAAGACACAAATATATCTTTTTTTTTTTTGTTAATGAATGTAAAAATTTTTCTGGCATGACTGTACCTTATGCACATTTGCATTGTAGCAGCAATGGTACTTATCTTAAATATGAATTGTTTGCACTTCTGTCACGCAGGGGCATCGTTGCCATGGTCACTAATATTCAATAGATGCCACAGCCATATTAATGACCAGAATTGGGGCTAATGACTTTCAGCAGGGCCAAATTAATTTTTTTTCCAAATGACACAATGGGGGATTGGAAGTATGATATTATTGCTATAGTAGGCTAATATTTATTTAAAAAACATTGCCATTATCATGAAATTATAAAATGTACTTAGACATATGGCAATGTTGTCATTACTATAGCCCCCTTGTGCTTTGTTGCTCAGTAATGTAATGTTCCTACAAAAGACTGACTTTTAGGATCCAAGCAGCTTCACAAATGTTGAAGTATATTTCAAATTCCTTTCAAGAATAGCTAGCCATGCTAGCGCAAGCTTGCTAACATTGTTGGACTCCTATCAATATTAACTTGGTAGTTAATGCTATACTGCAGCTGCATGGGCTTAAGAAAAGTATTCTCTCTTTTTTCACAATTACTTCATAGATATTTTCAGGATATCTAATACCTTAACTATGTGAATTTTTTTAAACATAGTTATAACATGGTCCATTAAGCAATTTCATTTTCTATTTTAGGGCACATATTGGCTACTGGAAACAATTATGTAATTAAATAAAAAGTGTATTTGCCCTTTAGGCTACTCTCATAATAATTCTTACAATTGATTGTATTTTATAAAGCCATTTTTACATCAGCACTTGTCACTTTTAACCAGTCAAAAAGCCCCAACGAAGGCAACAACAAGATATTGATGCACAGTGGCTAGGAAAGCTACATTCAGGAAGATCATCAAATAATCATTGGGTAGAAAAAGAGGACAAGCATTGCTTTCAAATGCGACTTTGTCATAGTCACTATAGATGTGTCCTAGGAAGCTTTTGATCATCATAGAGGGAAAGAAGATAGTTATACCTTAACAGGGTCATAAAAGCAGATATCTTATACCAAAAGCTAGAGCAAAATTCATACAAGTTCAATTCAAAGCACTCTATGTGCCAACAGCTAAATAGCGAAAATCGCGGTGGATATGCACGTAACTCCGGTTCTATGAAGGAAGCATCAATGCAATGAATGGGACTTTTCATGAGGGATATTTTCAGAGGAATGTTTGCCACAGACCGGCAAACATTCCTCCAAGGACCGGCAAGCATTCTGAAAGAATCTAGGGCCTAGAATATTTCAGAATATGTTACTTGCTACAATAGCAGGGTTCTTTCAATTACTTTGTGACCTTTGTCTTTTCTGGTTCCACATAAATAGCATGTACGAAGCCCTTTGCAAATCAATAAATTAATTGCTTATATTATCAGATTTTGTATTGTCCATACCATGAACACAAACATTTATTTTTATAACAACTTGATATTAGTTTGCTGTCTCTAGGGCCAGTGAGATCTGTTAATTTTGTATTTTTCCCCGAAGTTTGCCTTTAAGTGGGGCAGAGTGCCTAAGATTGTTTAACAGCAGGTTTAAAAATATTAATTTTGAATTCGGTGCCGTCTTTGATTTATACTAAGCAACTGTAATAAAATGATTGATTTCAGGTCCTTCGGCTAAATCATCTTAGCTGATGACTTAGCAGAGCGATCTACACAAACTTAAAAGTGTTGTTACCTAAAACCTGAAATCCAATACTGTTGTTGTTTGCACCTTGGGATTTCAGGCATGGCGTTTTATAAAAGCATTTTGTGACAAGAGCAGACATAAAAAGGGCGTTATGAATACATTTCATTGATTGATTGATTGACATAAATCTGTTCTTGTATTGTGGACATTATTAAGTTTGCATGTATTCAATGGTGTTAAGCAACATGAGCATTATGTTGCTTGGTTCAATGAGTTAGAAAAAGCTAGAAAAAAGCATGTCAATAAATATGACCCTCTAGAATCTGTGAAAGGTGTTGGGTAGGTTGACTAGGAGTTATGTTTATTTGCAAATGGTGCATAATTGTAGATAGACAATGTTTCCCCCCAACTGTCACTCAACCGTTCACTTATCAAAATAGAGTATATTTTTGTTTTAATTTTAATGAGATTTTTCAAAAATTCTTTATGTTTTCACTTGTGGGTTATTGTGGGTTACTGTGTTTAAAGAAAACCAGAAAAAGTCTGATTTTGTGTTTCCATTTCTGGTTGTAATAAAGTAACAAAAGGTGAACATCTTGAAAGTGGGTGGTGACTTAGTATACCCCAGATTTTGGTTCAAAATGGTTATTTAGAGAATTGAGCCATAGATTTCAATGTCTATTGCCACATGGAACCAGACTCCATTTAACATCCTGTTGAACTTTTTTAAGGATGGCAATCCTGCTAACTGATATAAGATACAGCAATTTTACGAGGTCTTCTGTGTGTTACAAATTGCAGCATGGTATGTGTGGCAAGAAAGACCCTGGGGCATCCATGTACAGAATTCAAGAAAGGCAAAGCAATGGCTGTAACAAGGTTTTTTCTAGCTTGAAATGAAAAACAAGACTTTTACTTCTATGATGACAAAACAGTACTGTGTGGCAGACGTGCAGAGCCCTGTATTAGGCTTCTTTGGAAATCCAATACCCTCCAATTTGAAACAACACATCAAGTTATGCTGACAACCCCTCCAGTCGGCATTCTGCTAGATAATATGGTAAACCGCAACATGTTTCCACATATAACAGAAGAAAAGCTAATAAAAAATACTTTCATAGATATTATCATACTTTCAAGATTTTTTTAAAAAAATTGGTAAGAAGAAAAAGAGTAAGTTCAAATGGTTACCAACACATGTAAACAAACATAAAACACAATTATGGAAATGTGAATTCATTGAAAAATCTAATGCAGCTTTTACTGTAGGTTGCCTTCTTCAAGCAAGACAAAATCATCAGGAACATAAATACCTTAAAGCCAACAGAAATGACTAAAAACTGGATCAGTCCAGAGGAATAGATATTATTTTTAAGAATTTAGATAATCAAGGTAAACCTGGTCATTGCATAACCATTAGCTAGAATATGATGCAAACAATCAAGTCAAACCAAACCAATAAGGAGAGGTCTCTCCAGAGTTGATGGCTCAAATCATCATGTCTATTTCAAATATGGTTAAATGTTTAGGTTAAAGAGTTGTGTCCTTCATTATTTTTCATGTTTTTACCAACCAGCTAGTGGATGAAAATGGAGGGACCCAGGCAAAGGCAGCATCAGAGCTGCAGACATTTATAAGCCCTCCTAATTGACTCACTGGAGGGCAGCGCTCCTGTGGCAGCAGTGAGGTGCTTCAGAAGTCAATGTTCTTAGTAACTAGCGCGAGGAGGAATACATGTTTTTAGATATCTTAAATAAATATTTCATTTATCTGTCAATGGCACACAGGCAGGCGGTGCATGCAGTCCTTTCATGTCACTGTGGTGTTTGGGAGGTTAGGTGGGGTAGGGTGTTGGAGGGGCCACTGAAGGCTGAAGTCTGGCAGTAGCACCATAGCAAGGTTAAAAAGCCCCCCATTTGAATGAGAGGCAAACAGCTGTGCCCTATTTCTAGTACGCTGGTTGAGTGTGCCCAGCAGGATCGGGGCAATGCTTGACAACAATTAGCAGTGTGGGTGACAGGCTAGGCAGGGCCCTGTGTAGCGCAAAGTAAACTCCAGCACTAGCCTTCACAGACCTCCTGTCTACCAGTGATCAGGCTTTTCAGAAGACCATCACTGCTTCTTCAGACAGGACTGATGTACACAGGGAGCATTGAGTGCTATAAAACAGTCACCATTGCATTCAAGGCAACAACAGACACAGTAAAGTCATCATATATTGTCTTGGTCAATCAAGAAGCTATAACATTCTTAACATTTGTGATGTCAGTGTCTTTTAATAAAAGTTGGGGTTTAATATGACAAGCAGAACAGTAAACAGTACATTGGTGTCGTTTTATCTAAAGGTAATTATTTGCCTACAAAATGTTAAGAGTAGACAGCTTGGACTTTATGTTTTTCTCAGCAAGATGTATGATACCATTACCTACAAAACGAATAGTTTAGTTTAGACAGAAACTAAACTGAAGAGGCTGGTTGGGGTGGATTGGCATTATGGGTTACTGACTTGAAATCCATGGGTTGTATGTTCAAGCCACATTGGGGAGAACATTGCATTTTAACTAACCCTTCTCGTTCCCCTTTTGGCCAAAATAATTAAATTCACCTAATGGGTATGAAAGTAATCTAACTTTTCTTGTTTAAGTTCTTTTAATTAGCCTAACATTCGTGTTGACTTCCTATTTGACAATGTGAAGTATCACTATGTTTTTTGCTACCGTTTATAATTATATATATTACAATCATATTTACTCAGTTTGTATTGTTGTATTCAAGGGCCGCTTCAACCTCTGTTCTCTAATTTGCTACTGAATTGGTTAAATGTACTGCTGAAGGATGAATTGACTAGCAAGATCCACATTGTGTATTTAATGAAGTTAGAGGCAGGAGCAGGACAATGTACTGTAAGTCACAAACAACTTCTTCCACTGAGCAAAAAGAGCACACTACACTGATTATAATTTTTTTTTTGTGTCAACTGTAGGTAGAAGCAATGACTTGAGGAGCTAAAAACAAATCTAGGCAATAATTGAAATGTAGCATGAAATTACACCTCCAAATAACCAGCAGTCATCACATGAACACATTCTCTCCATCTTCCAGCAACAGAGATCTAGGATACACAAAAACACACTTATACACACACACACAAAAGGCACTAGTGTGACCTTTTGGATACTGTTCACCACACTAACACACATGCAGTGGCATGTAGTGACATGAAAATGATAGGGAATAGTACAAAATCACCAATTAGATCTTTCTTTTTAAAGTAACAAAATATTACATTACCCACATGTGTTTGGGATCTGGAACAACCCACGAGTTTCTTGGTCAATAAAATGGTTTGATCATTTTGCAAGGTGGTCAGTTCCAGACTCATTGCGGAGAAGAAACAATTGTCTCTGGGCATGGCGCAGCGTTTGGCCGGAGCAAGGAGTTTGGGTAGCCAGGCCAACACAAACTAAGTGGGGGAGAGACCTTTGAGGGTTTCACAATTGCACATTCATCCTCAAAATGAAAAATGGTGATTGATCCATGGAATATTAACGGTCAACAGTGTTTTTCATTAAGGGAAGCTAGGAGGCATACTGAGAGAAGAAAGGCAGCAGGAAGGGAGAAAGAGAGCTCTATTTAATGTTGATCCTGTACAGTGAATAACCCCGGAGAGAAATGTAAATACTAGACTTCTGTAACAGGACAGCACACTAATCATATTTACAAACTATATTAAATCTGTCCATTGTGTTTGCCTTGCTAAGGATTGGCTCCAATGTAATTGTCATTGTAACCAATGTTGGCTTATGGGAAGATTTAACTGCAGTGATATAAGGTGACTGGTAGGCTTATTATTACTTTATTATTAGCCGGGTATATGTTTATTAAAACAATTTGTCATGCAGAACAGGACTGGGGGAATGAAAACATTAAATCCTGTTTCCACTCTGGCCGCAGAAATGAGTTACAATAAAATTAATGGTGAGTAGGCCTTGGCTGACACCGGAGTAGTGTGTAATAACCCACTGCTTCATTTCATTTTCTGATCATTTCTTGTCGAGACCTCACCATTAAACATACATGTTGGGGATTATTGAAATGGCCTGACGGCCACCATACCCTCGTAGTCAGGGTGTGTGCAGCTATGTGCTTTTATTTGGCAGTGCTTATGATTACAGCCCTTTTCACTCAACCTGCATAAGGGTTCAAAACAGAACACTGATTAGTGCCTGCACTGGAACAGAGGCTCTGAAATGACGTAATGTCAGCGAGACGTTATGTCTGAGTCTCGTGGGATAGTAGTATACAATCTAAACATTATTATCCCTTAACGCTGTGTGAGTATTCAACAAGAGACCGGCTTCTGTGTTTGGTTCTCAACGTTAAATACATACATGATTAAAAACATACACAACTGTAGTTTATTTCAGCTATCTAGTCAGTGAACACATTGCACAAATGTTTTACGGTCATTCTTTAAATAATTTATTTTGAATGTAACCTTAAACCACTTCATTTATTTTTAAACATATGGAATTATTAACAGCTAGCTAATCAATTTAACAATAACATAAGCTTCATCATTATGCTTGCCTGACTATTCTTGGTCTAATGTTGGATTGCGTAAACCTAAACAGTGATTGTCTGATGGTAGAGATGCAGGGCTGTTTTAGAGCAGTTCCTCAGTGACACAGCTAGGAGAGAAAAAAAAACAATTGGTTGCTTTTTTTTCTTCTGGGATGAAGTGCATTAAAATTATTCAGTCATTGCGTACAATTTGGAAAGCTGTGTGGCCACTTGAAAAACCCAGTTATACCTCCTACTGATGTCTTTGTTGCGTCTACCCAACATTTCTCCTGAAAATGTCTATTGATTTGCTGCAAAAGACTACAGTCTACTGTAATGTAATGTTCTGAGTCAAGTGAACAGTTCTGTCCTTACTTTACCTTTCCTCTAAGAATTTCCCCATAATATCTTAAGGGTTCCATTTCAATTGTTATCATATTTTTGTGTGCTTCTGTTATTTATTTTGTTTGAAACCATTTATCACATCCCCTGACTGTAAGGGGTTAAAACCCATGCTGATGCTGTAGCAACATACCATGGTGTGTTTGTATTATTGGTTGGTTGTTGGGGCTGTTATGGGAGGACAGATATTCGAGCAGAGAGGTGAGAAAGCATTCCTTTACTGAGTGTCTGGGATAGGAGAGATTAGTCTGTCAAGCCATTGTTCTAAACCAACTTTGATGATATTGCTGCAGGGATGCCGCCGAAGGTAAAAAGATAAGAATACTGTTTACTAGAGGTAGGCAACTATGATTAAGCCTACAATTTCGATTAGGCAACAGGCTAATATTTATCAGGGCTACAAATAGGTAAACTGTAATTCACCACAGTTAATAAGGCCAAAAATAGATATGCAAAAATACTTAAAATGCATCAGATTTCAGCCCTAAGATAACATATTGAGTTATTATAAGATAATAATACAATGGATCATTTAATTAATTCATTTTAGGATCTTGTTACACAAGTTTGAGGAGGATTATTTAAATTTTTTTATGAAATGCTCAATTACAATGGCTCAAATTTCCTTGCTATCATATACAGCTCTGGAAAAAAATTAAGAGACCACTGCAAAATTAACAGTTTCTCTAGTTTTACTATTCATAGGTAGGTGTTTCTGTAAAATAAAATTAAATGTTTTAATTCTTTTAGCTACTGAAAACATTACTCCAAAATTCCAAATAAAAGTATTGTCATTTAGTGTATTTATTGGGAGAAAATAACAACTGGTCAAAAGAACCCAAAAAAGATGCATTATTTTCAGATCTCAAATAATGCAAAGAAAACAACAAAATACAATTTTTCAACAACAAAATACTAACATTTTAACTTAGGAAGAGTTCCGAAATCAGTATTAGGTGAAATAACCCAGATTTTTAATCACAGCTTTCTTGCGTCTTGGCACGCTCTGCAACAGTCTGTCACATTGCTGTTAGGTGACTGTCACTCCTGGCACAAAAATTCAAGTAGCTCGGCTTTGTTTGACGGCTTGTGACCATTCATCTTCTTCTTGATTAAATTCCAGAGGTTTTCAGTGGGGTTCAGGTCTGGAGATTGGGCTGGCCATGACAGGGTCTTGATCTGGTTGTCCTCCATCCAGACCTTGATTGACCTGGCTGTTTGGCATGCAGCATTCCTGCTGGAGTCCTGCTGGAAAAAACAATTCTCCGAGTTGGGGAACATTGTCAGAGTAGAAGGAAGCAGGTGTGTTCTTCAAGGATAACCTTGTACTTGGCTTGATTCATGTGTCCTTCAAAAATTCCAGCCTTACTGAAGCATCCCCAGATCATCACTGATCCTCCACCAAATTTCACAGTGGGTGCAAGACACTGTGGCTTGTAGGCCTCTCTATGTCTCCGTCTAACCATTAGATGACCAGGAGTTGGGAAAAGCTGAAATTTTGACTCATCGGAGAAGATGACCTTACTCCATTACTCTACTGTCCAATCCTTATGGTCTTTCGCAAACTTCAGTCTGGCTCTTTTTTGCTTCTCATTGATGAAGGGCTTTTTCTAGCTTTGCATGACATCAGCCTTGCCCCTAGAAGCCTGTTTCCTCGTGGTGAACTTCACCCCCTTTGCAGTTTGCCATTCTTTTTGTAGGTGATTTGTTGTCATCGTATGGTTGTTGCATGACATTCGCATAAGTTGACGGTCATCTCGGTCAGTGGAAAGTCATTGTTGCACTTAGTCAGTCGGTACCTTTGTTGTCCCCAATATCTGTTCCTTGACCTTGTTCTTATGAACCACCATTAAGACATTTTCAGGATTGAAGCAACCTGATGCTCACTGTATCCCTCTTCCATTAAAGCCTAAATTTAACCATTCTGTTTTCCATAGCTATGTAAAATGGCTTAAAAGCATATAAAACAAATCAGTAACATATAGTAACAGAGTGACAAAAGAAACGTCACTTTTAGATATTTTTTTACAACTTCTCTTCTCGAAATCTCGCAATTATGCAACTTGTGTGCATCCTAAAGCAAATATTCTTGTGTTCCCAAGTTTCTAATGAATACAGTGTATTTATTATAATAATAATTTGTGCATAAAAATTTAAAATAAAAATCTTATGTATGTACACCAGTTACCTAGACTCAGTACCAACATATATGTTTGTTACTCAAACAGTAAGTGGACTACATAGGTTTTTGTGAGCTGTCTTATCTTGAACCTTTACTCTGATCAAACATTACTTTCCACAAGCCCTATGCAATGCAAGGCATATGAAAGCATTTTTCTGGAAGATTCAGAATAGATAAAGAAAACAAGATAAACAGATGAGTATAGGGTTATTTTATTACAGAACGTGATGAGGCTGTCAGTTGTCTACTGGGGATTTAAGATACAATCCCATGATAGTTTTATTTGTGGGATTGGATGGGTAGAGATTTCCTAAATTACGGCCATGCTCTATAGCTGGAAACAAGGACTGAGGACAAAAGTACTGTGTACTACAGTAGTGAGAGAACAGCAGGGGACATGTTTATGTCCAGAGTGTGTGAAAGACAGGCACATTCCTAACTGTGTTTGCATTGGTGCCAGAAATCACAGATCACACTTCCCAAACTTCAATACATATAACTTTCAAAACTAAACAGATGGATAACAGGGCAAAGCACACCTATTGCCACTTACTGGTCATGGATAGTCACATAAATACAGTAATAGCACAGTGGCATGTGACTCCTTTCAGAGAGTTGAACATTAGCCTGTCTAGATAAAGGCCCTCTTTTCATCACCCTTGACAAGCATGCTGCTCTGTGATTGGTTGGAAGGGCTGGTTTACTCAGGTTATCACCAGAAGCACAAAAAGACCTGTGCTCTTCTGATCAATGGCCAGAGTGATTCCCGCCATCTCAGGCATTATTCCAATCTCTCAAACTAGCCCATCTGTGCGGAATGTGTCCTTTAACTGTAAATTGATTCTGGGAAAGAGATGCAGACATCTGTGTATGTTTTAAAGCATTGTCATTCAGTCATATTGTTATTGCAGCTTTCACATAGAGGAGTGTAAGTAGGTTAGATTAAGGCTGCCCATTTTCTGAATCCCTTTCTCACTATTTGTTTCTTTCTCTCAATCCGCCTCTCAGGGATTGTATGATTTTGTTTATGTTTTGTAGAGACTGTACTTGGTGACGGCAATAACAGCACACGTAATAGGATGGGACCTGTTCAACATGTTGTTTATATTCCAAAATAGCCTGATTAAATCCGAGGTATTTGGTATTTGGATGTAAGAGTATTGTGTTGCGGTTTTTATGTTAGTAGCTCAAAGTAATGCCAACAAGACCTCAAGTCATCTCAGAACAGATTCCTGATTACACAAGATATGTAAATAAACGGATGCTACCATCGAATTCCTTAGTAATTAAAAATGAAGCATGGATCTGCACTCAGCATAACATTTTACAAGGACAGTCTCTCCTGGCTCCAGCACTGGACATTTCTACTGTAAGAATCAACATCTGATGCCCCTTTCAAAAACAGTGTGATACTTTGTGCACACCGTGCAGTATTCCAATTGCTACCATTACAGTATCATATCAGGTTGGGTTTTGAGTGATACGATCAAAATTCTTTCAATAATATAGTTTATATTTAAACATACTGTATGACCCAGCGTGGGTTCATTTGTAGGTCATGTACAACAGTAGAAGAGTAGAGCTGATCCATCCCAACTCATTCACACTGTCAACTAATCATCTGGTCTTCAATTAGTGTATTTGGTTGAATTACAGCTTAAAATTGTTAATGTTTTTAACAATCTTAAATTGGAATACTACGACTAATCATTATACTATGCACATTGTCATTGTCAATAGATACATATTTTGTGTTGGGAGCGCCTCAAGATGTGAAAAATTCATGTTTTTATCTCTATAATTTGAACAGTTCAAGAGACACTGCTTTAGGTATAATGAAAGCAAACTATGCAAATTAACCAAACGAATATAGTCACAGTTTATAAATATTTATGAATTTTAAATTGGGATAGCCTAAAGATGAAACAAAGTTTTGTTGTGTTAGGCATGAACGGTTCAAGAGATATTTTATCTGTTAGTCAGTGAATGCTAATGTATGTACTATGTATTTCTTTAAATAATTTTGTTATAGTTGTTTACATCTTGTATACAGTTAGAATAGTGTAACATTTTATGTTGTAATCTGACAGGACCAAAGTAGTTTGGCCTAAATCCGAAATTATATATTTGGCACAAAGCCAGCACAACTCATTACCCAATGAACAAAGTAAATACTGTCAAAACATGGTGGTGGCAGCATCATGCTATGGGACCACTTCTTTCCAACGGGGAAAAGTCTCAGAATAGAGTTGAAGCTCCAAATATCAACATGCTAACAGGCATAGACCTCTACATGCTTTGTAAGTAGGAAAACCTGCAAAATCAGCAGTGTTTCAAATACTTGCTCTTCCCATTGTATCTCTGTGGAAAGGTTCCCACATTGACACTTTTCACCCGTTTACACTATAAAACAATTTAAAGTCGACACAAGTCTTGTTCATCTAAGAATTGATTGATTTAACACCAAGACAGTTTAATATAGATTAATAAAATGTGCATCTTGTCAAGAATCTGGTAGAATTGATGGAAGGACACGGGCGCAGAGACGGTATGGAGGTAGTGAGCCATGTTTTTAATGAACAAAGGAAACAAAAGAACAAACTTACAAACTTAAAGCAGACAATGACAGGGTGTAGTAGCGCCTTCGGCTGACAACCAAAATAAACCACACCACTGTGGTAAAACACTCAACATAAATA